>JAQHUG010000148.1:3964843-4068193 GCA_028555095.1 Dicrostonyx torquatus
ACACACACACACACACACACACACACACACACACACACACACACACACACAGAACTGCTAAGTAGATTTGAGAATCAACAGACTAATATAATTTGTTAATCCAGAAGAATTAGAAAAGATACAATAAAAATGATAGCTTAGCTTACTCCTTCACAAACAAATATCCAGTTTGACAAAAGGACCGGAAGAAATGGGCACTTCCTGGGAGCTATGTGAACAGCCAGACACAGTGGCTCATGTCTGCAATCCCAGCAGTCTTGCTGCAGACTGAGAAAGGAGGACAGACTGCCACAAATTCAAGGCCAGCCTGGGCTACATGATGAGGTCAAGGCCAGTCTGGGCTACAGTGTGATACCTTAACTCAAAACCCACAAAGCCAAGAGAGAATAGAGCTGGACCTCATAGGGCTCTACCCTAAAGAAATGGCGCTTTGCTTTAAAGTTCTCTATATCTGCCTGTCTTAGTCTCTGTTCTATTGCCACGAAGAGACGCCAAGACCAAGGCAACTCTTATGCAGGAAGGCATTTAACTGGGGCTGGCTTACAATCTCAGACTTAGTCCATTATCATCATGGTGGGCCTATGGCAGCACTCAAGGGCCTGGAACAGTAGCTAAGAACTACATCTTGATCTGTAATTAGAGAGACAGACAGACAGACTAGGCCTGGCAAGGACATTTTGAAACCTCAAAGCCCACACTTCCTCCCACAAGGCCACACCTCCTAATCCTTTGATCCTATCAAAGAATTCCACTCCCTGGTGACTAAGCATTCAAATCTACAGACCTATGAGGACCATCCTTATTCAAACCACCACAACAACCATCAAATTAACTTGGTTTTCAGGTACTTGTACCTCTCCATCCCAGATGTTTGCTGATGGGGAAAACAATGATCACTCAGAACTAAACTCAGAGGACACAACACACAGGCAAGAGCCTCTGGTACTATGCCTGGGCAGAGCCCGTTCTAACCTGTGAGCGGGTCTTCACTCCCCAGGTCATGTGGACAGGGGTAGTACATGTGAGCCCAACTGAAAAACAAATGCCCAGTAGATGCCCAGCGAGGCCGCCCTCCCAATCAGTAGCCTCTCCCAGATGTCCCTCCAGGTGCTCCTGTCTGGGACTTCTGGTTTCCAGGGAGAATCACACAGGGAAGAAGCAAGTCCTGGTCCATGTATCCAGTGTGACATGCCACATGTCCTAACACACACCCCTTCCCAGGCAGCCCTGTTGTTGGGCTCAACTTGGCCCAATGCCCACAATGAATAATTTCAAGCCACGGAAGAGAAGCAGACTCCAGGCCTGCTCTGTGGGATGCACAACAGCCGTCTAGGAGGTCTGCCTTCTCCGGGGCATTCATCCCCTTCTCTTGCCTGTGTCCCTTAGTTTCTGATTCCAGGCCTAGGTTCTCACTCCTTTCTCAGGTGTGGGGTTCCTAGCAGCACCCAAATCCTAAGATCAGAAGGGCTGGGGAGACAAAAGCTGAAGCACCCATGGCCTATGGCAAATGATGGCCTCCCACCACTAGGGGGCGCTGAAGCTCAAAAAAGACCCTGGAGGACCGCTCAGCCGCACTCCTTGTCTGTCAGTCTCTGAATCTCTGTTTGTGGCCCCCACCTCAACCCCATCGCAACTGCCAGAGTTAACTTGCTAAGGAGATGTATGCCCAACTGATCTGTACTGGTTGGGACCCCCAGATCTACAGTCAGGCTGGGGAGAAAACAGGCCTTCCTTCCTGGCTTGGAGATGGAGGCCTCAACCACGCAGGAGATGCTGTGGCTCCTTGCGTGTCGGCGGTGCCTCATGCCCCGCACATGGTTCTGACAAGTTCTTTTTTGGAGAACCTGGGAGGTCCTCCCTCGACCATTTGTACTGATGACAGTGAGGCCCTGAAGGCAGGGTGCTTGCCTGAGGAGGAGCACAGGCCCTTGATCATAGTATGGGGATAAGGAATGTTCCTTAAGCAAATGCAAGCTAGATGGCCTCATGTGGCCCAGGTCCTTGGGAGCCCTAAGAGCTCCGGATAAGTGCTCTCTCTGGTCACATCTGCCTGTGACACCTGTCCAGCATGACCTGTCCAGAATCCACTCAGGTGGGACCTGTCCATCCCATCCTGGCAGCACCATGGTCCCCCAGGCCTCACGGTAGTAGATCATGGTGCCCTCTCTAGGCAGTCTCCATAGGCAGTGTGAGGTGCTCAGCTAGTGTGTGAAGGAGTTCAGCTAGTGCTCAGTGCACCCGGGATGAGGGATGCACCATGGTAGCCTCTGTTTACATGCAAAGAAGTTGCACCCCAGAGAAGTTTGATGACCTAGCCAAGGTGGCTAAGCTCAGAAGTAGCTGAGCTGGGACTGATCCCTAGAATGTTGTACACCAACATACAGAACTTCCTGGTCTGAGAGTTAAGAAGTAGCCCTGGTAAGTAAGAATGGCATTAACTTCTGCAAACCTACAGCAGGCAGTGAGCAGCTCCCGACCCCAGACTGTCCCCTCTACTTGAAACCACTTTGATGACCCTGGAGACTGAGCTCTTGAGGCTGGATGTCGGGAATGAGAAAGGGGTGTTATGGGATTATGCAGAATCCAGGCTTCTCTGGGTGGTGTCCTGACTGACCTCTCTGGGCCCCAATTTGTTGTTTTAACATGCCCATCGAGGCCCCAGGAAATATGTGTGGAATCCTGCAGCCAGCAAAAACCCCACGCTGGATACCAGCCCTGGCAGAATGTTTTTGAGTTCACTCATGCACGGGGCTCTCTGATTATCCCTTGGGGCTCCAGTTTCAGGGTAGCTTTTCAGAGCTCAAAGACCCTGTGGGCTGTGAATGCACCTGTAGGTCTCAGTAGTCCACTGAGCAGGATGAGACCAAAGGACAGATAGGGGAGCGCTCAGGAGAACTCGGGGCCACGGGTGCTACACAAAGGGACAACCTGCATCATTTTGCCTGTACATGCTTGGCTTCACAGTGTCCCCCCCCCCAGCCCTCTTGAGCCTGAGTTTATAGGCTGTGTGTTCAGATAGAGCTCAAACACAGGCCCTGGCAAACACCCATAGGGATAGGGCTGGTTCTTAGGGCCGGCTCTGGAGGGGCAGCTGAGAAGAGAGGGATAAGACCCAGTCACTCCATGGTCAGGGTCCTCCTCTTGACTTGGAGATCTTTCCTTGAAAGGATTCTCTGACGAGGTCGTGGTGCTTAGACAGGGCCTCCAAGAACAGATAAAAACAGCCCCTGCTGAATGCTGCCCTTGCCCCCAGCCTGGCAGCTCCCGTGTGATTGTGGACCCTGGTGGTACAGAGGCCGCAGGCTGGTTTCAGCTCCTCCTTGTGCCACCTTCTTCGTCCTTCAGGAGTTCCCTACTCTAGAGCCAGTGTTAACTTGTGTTTCCTCCCACCACAGCCCACAGCAGCTGTAAAACTTCTGCACTGAGTCTCAAATTAAGTGGATCAAACAGAAACACAGCACCACGCAGTAAACACATCCCACAAGAGTTAAGCAATATGGAGACTTTGCCTTTTCCATGGAGATGCCCCATCTTCCTTCTACTTCATGAGTAAAAAGAAGCCATGGCCTCCTGGGATGAAGCTGTGGTCCTGCCAACACTGTTGTCACTTGCTGTGTGGACCAATGGCAGAAAGGGACCTGGGTGGGGCAGCAATGGGTGGTGCTGTGTGTGGGGACTGGATGCCTCAATATCCTTCTTGTCTTTGGTTCTTCTGTCTCCTGGTCTGAAGTGGGGACCTCAGCTGGCCCTGAGCCAGCTCCACTGGGGTATTCCCAGTCCAGAACCCTCCAGGATACCCACCTTCATAAATGGCATCGATCTAAGTCCCACTGTGCCCCCAAGGTTTGCCCTCATAAACCTGAGACACACCCCCCCAACTTGCACCTTTTTTGCTTCCCCAGTGCATCCCATGCCTTCTTGGCCCACTGGCTCTCCTGCCTCCTCCTCCAAAAGCCTCCCCATGTTCATCCACCAACAGCCTTTTTCCTGAGAGCATCTCCCTAGGCTCCTCACCCTCTCATGGCCCCCTTTATCCCCTCCTGCAGGGCCTGTTCATGCCAGATCCTGGAGGCAACTGGACAGAAGTACGTGCTGGCCCTGAAAGAGGCCTGCTGGGGGCAGGCCAGGGAGCAGCAGCTCAGCAGGACTATTTGTCCTGGTCCTTGGGCTTGATGGGCTGCTGACAGGAGGCAGCTGGTTCCCAGTGACAGGCAGCCGGGGGGCAGTGGCACCTGTCATCCTTTCTGCCCTGTGTGCTGAGCTGAACTGAAGTAGCTGCCTGTTTGGGAGGAGTTGTGGCCCTCCCCGCTGGGCTGCAGCATCACCCCTGCTTAGGCTGCAGTAGGGGTGAGGAGATGGCCAAGTAAGGCCACGCCTGTTGTCTCACAGCCCAAATGGCCCTGGGCCAGGCTGTGGTTATAAACGTAGCCCGCTCCCCTTCCCCCCCACCAGCATGGTTTTGAGTACCACCCCACCAACTGCACCCAGAGACTCACCAGCTTGGAGTCCTGGACAGATGCTGTCTCTGCTCCTAGGGAGGGTGTGTGTGTGTGTGTGTGTGTGTGTGTGTGTGTGTGTGTGTGTGTGTGTGTGTGTGTGTGCAGCTGTAGGATAGAGGGGGCGTGGAGCCCTGGGCTCCAGGAAGAAAAGCACCTTAGGTGGTGTTAATGGATCCTATCTTCTTTTGACAACCCTCCTTTTCTCCTTCCGTTCTAGCTTCTTCAGTGAACTGCAGGTGCCCTGCTAGAGCTAAGCTCTGGTTGCCCCCAGATGTGTCACCAGGACCTGGGACTTGAAATGGTCCTAGGCCAGATCAGCAGGGTCTCTTCCTCAGTGCCCTAGTCTCAGAAGCCAGCTCTCCCCTGTTCCTCCTAAGGCTGCCCTGTGCATAATTAGTCTTCTTGGGAGCTCCATCAAGAGGAGAGGAGAAGAGAGAGAGAGAGAGAGAGAGAGAGAGAGAGAGAGAGAGAGAGAGAGAGAGAGAGAGAGAGATCAGAGCCACAGAGCCTCCTGCTGTGTGCTGGCCTAGTCCAGCCAATACTGTCTCCATGTCAGCAGCCCTCTTCTTTGCCTCCTCAGCAAGATTCAGAGAACTGCTGTCAGGGAACGTCCCACAGGGAAGACACTGTCCCCTGCTGTTTCTCCTGTTACTCCTTTTCTTTTGGGGCTGTTTTCTTAAAAGCATGGTCTCACTATATTGTCCTGGCTGGGCCTGAACCAGGATGGCCCAAAATTCCTACTGTAGATCAGGCTGGCCCAGAACTCCTTATGTAGACCAGGTACCCTTTGAACATGCAGAGAACCTTCTGCCTTTGCCTTAAGTGTTGTGATAACAGGCATGTGGCATCTCCCCCTGTTTCCTCCCTCCCTTTTTCCCTTCTCTCTCTCTCTCTGTGCATGTGTGCCCCAATGACTTTATTTAGCCTTGCTTACAGAAGCATGAATGTGTCGGGTTATTTATTTGAGCAGGACAATTTACCAGTGGCCACACCACTAGAGAAAATAACTCCCCCTCCTTCAGCAGCCATTAACAGCCAATAGATCTTAGAGAGGTGTGGGGCCTCATAAGCTCCTCCCCACCCGTGATTGAAAGGTGAGGGGCTCAATCTCATGCATATCCCGTGCTGTTAGCCTGACCTGCTGTGAGGTCTTGATTGTAGCAGCCAGGCCACAGCCAGAAGACAGTGTTGGCAACACTCCCCCCCACCTTTGTCTCTTCCTGTCTTCGGACTCCCTTCACCACGCTCCTCCTGCGCCTTGGAGGGGGATGTAGAGGTCTCACTTAGCATACTTGTAAAACTTTTTTAAAGAACATTTTTTGGTTTATACTTAGACTTATCTCAGGAAGATTTAATGCTGAAAATGCCGCCGGGATAGAAAGTGCAGTTTAACTACTTAATTTCTCACAGCAATGTGACAACGCTTAGATCTCCTTATTCCTATCTGTCCCCAACTTACAATTTCTTTTCTTCAATAAAGTATTCTGGTGACTCTAGGGTAAACATTGCTCACAGGAAAGTCAAGGTCAGCTACTCAAATCTTCCTTGGTTTCCACCCTCCCACACCCATGGATGGCCTTCGTAATTACTTTGGGAATTACTGGAAAACATCAGAAGCACAAACAAATCTACCTCACAGCATCTCAGGAGCCACCCGCACTAAGCTCGCCCTGGAGACACCAAGATAGGCCAGCCCCTTGCTCTCCCCACCTTCCTGAGGTTGCACCCCACGCCCTGTGGTCTGGACCGGCACTGCATGTTCACACAAGAAACTCAGGGGTTTTCTGTTTTGCTCTCGCTGTGAATAACCACAGCAAACAGCTTATAGGAATGACACTGTGTCCTCCCAGCATGCCCTTGGAAGGGACATAGAGAAGAGGCATTAATGGGACAAAGCCATTTATACACATGATTGAGCAAAATATTTGAGCTGTGAGTCCCCATATGCTGTTAGTAGCCCCTGTAGGCCCTTGTGAGCCCCTGATAGTCCCTGCGCACCCCAACATGTCCCTGTAAGCCCTTGTGGACCGCTGTAGGCTCCTGTGATCCCCTGTTGGCCCTTGAAGGCCCTTGTGTGTGCCTGTGGATTTCTATGAGCCTCTGTGGCCCCCTGCAGGCCCCTGGGAGCCCCTGAGAGCCCCCATGGGACACTTCAGGCACCTATAAGCCCCTGTTGGACCCTGTGGGACACTGCAGGACTCTGTTAACTCCTGTTGGACCTTTTAGGCCCATGAGTCCCTGTGAAATCCCTGTGAGCCCCTGTTAGACCCTGTGGGACACTACAGGCCCTGTGAGCTTCTGTGGGTACCTGTTGGACCCTTCAGAACCATTAACTCCAGTGGGACTCTGCAAATCCCTGTGAGGCCCTCTGTGCAGGAGAAGCCATTCTCATTCCTGTCAACCAGCATATGGACACTTGCCTCTAAGAGTTTCTCCAGGTAAAGTTGTTACTCATTTTCTTTTCTTTCTTTCTTTCTTTCTTTCTTTCTTTCTTTCTTTCTTTCTTTCTTTCTTTTTTTCTATAAAACTTGTGAAACATAGAATCTCAGGGCTGCTAAAATTCAGGTTTGTCTTTGGAACAAGATCAGGGTCCTTTTCAGCCATATGGGGGACTTTGTGCTCTCACCCATTCACATCTTGTCAGTTTTCCTCCAGGTTGCTAGATTTTCCTCTTCAGGAACTCCAGTCTATCGGTGACGTAAGTCCTTCGCCTGAGCCATGGGTGCCGGTCAGGTGGAGGGCAACCCTTTGACGTAAGCATATAACGTGCTCCTACAATCTTCATGCTTGAGATCTGCACAACCGAACTTATAATTAAAAAGAAATCATAATGTTCTAAGTTTACAACGATCTGCTGGACTTTGTTCTCTGTTATCCTGAGCCCCATGTGGGCTAGAGGCCGTGGGTCAGACATGCCTAGTAGACTATGGTGTGTTTTGCCCACGTAAGTCTCTGCCAGTGAGCTCTTGCTTCTAATACTTGCTTCTGATTTTAGGTCTTTTGTCTCAGGTGTAAAGGAGGGTATTTAAATGTGTCTCACCTTGTGTGACCCTCCTAAAGAAAGGTGGGTCCAAGTCCGTCTCCATTAGCATGGCTGTCAATAGTCCGGAGCCCATCAGTTTGTCTTAGCCAGGAGTGGTGGTGTACACTTGTAATTCCACTTGGGAGGCAGAGGCAGGTAGATCTCTGAGTTTGAGGCCAGCCTGGTCTACAGAATGAGTTCTAGGACAGTCAAGGGTACACAGTGAAACCCTATCTTGAAAAACAAAAAAACAAAACAAAGTCAGTCTTCTCCGCATTCTTGAGAGAGAGCTTTGCCCCGTTCCACCTTTGCGAGTCTAATTCTGTGTTTCTGCTCTACCCCGTGTGCCCTCCCCACTTTCTCCTTGCTCCTAGAGACCACCACTGAGCACCTACAGGAGGAGTTATCCCCTTCCCTAACTACTTGAACCAGAGTTCTGTGAGGACAGAGACTGGTCTGACTACATCCTGTCCTGTGGAGAAGAGGTGGTCACCATGGTGACAAGACCTATGGCAGCAAGGGAATCAATTGGGCTCAAGGCTCTGAGGGTGTTAGCTGAGGGAAGCTGCAAGGTGACATGTGGCCATATAGTCAGGCAAGTCCACAAAGCCTTGTCTCTAGCCCTGAGATTCTCTGGTAAGATGACTTTGGCAAGAAGGACCCTTGATGCCTGCTGAGCCTGGTTCCCTCTCTGCCATCCCAGCCAAATTCCAGCTGCTAGAGCAGGAAACAGGACAGGTGGTGCCCACGCACAGGCCAGGCACTAGGGTTGGATGGAGTCATCATCTCCAGGCAGAGAGTCCCAATCCTTACAGACAGGATGGAGATGTAAAGCCCGTCCTGAGGTGCGGAGCACAGAACTGAAGACAACAGCTTTCGTCATCCTCCATCCCTGCTCCCATCTCTCCTCTGCCGCATTTCCCTGTCCTTCTTTTCCTTCATTTCTGTCTCCTTTCCCTACCCCTCTTTCCACATCTTTAACAACCTCAGCGATGTGGCTGGTGTGCCTTGTGTTCACCCTTTAAAGTGGAAGCCTTCCCACGTTTACTCTCTCACAGGGTCTTGCAGCCATCAGCCTGCTCTAATTTTAGAACATTTTTCCTCCAAAACCCAACTCCCAAAACCACGTCCTGTGGACAGTCCCTCCACCGTCCCTCCCCCAGCCCTAGGCAGCCACGAATCAATCCCCTCTCTGCCTCTGCAGATGTCCCTTGTTGGGACATTTCACAGTCGTGGGATCATGTGGTGTGGTTTGCCGTGACTGCCCTCTCTCCTCCACGGAATGTTTTCAAGGACTTCCGCGTCTAGCCTGTGTCAGGGCTTCATTCTCTTCTGTGCCAAATAATATTGCATTGCACGACCATGATACCGCACGTAATCCGTCCTCGCGTCGGCTGGTGGAAAGTTGGGTAGTTTCCCAGTTGGGATATGGTGACTAAGGCTGCTGCTCCAAGCTGCGGCTCCAGCTGTCAGGGGCTCTTGTAGGCATGCTTGCTGTCAGGCCATAGGCACCTCTATGCTCAACCGTCTGAGCTGCATGTTGTTTCCATCAGCAAGACCTGGCTGTCCCATATGGTCACACGCTGTCCACACTTGGTATTGGCTGTGGCCACCCTCCTGGGTATGAAGCACTGTGTGACTGTCAGCCAATTTTCATTTCCTTAGTGGCTAATGATCTTGAGTGTCTTTTCCTGCTCTCAGTGGATCTTATGTAACTTCCTGGAAGAGATTTCTCTTCCGATCCTCGGCCATTTTCTAGGTGGGCAATTGCCTCGGTCAGCTTTGACCGTCACCTTGTCACAGCCTTGAGTCATCTGAGAGGAACGCCTCAGTTGAGGGGTTGCCAAATCAGATTGACCTTCAGGCCCGTCTCTGGGGTACTGTCTTGATCATTAACTGATATAGTGGGCCCAGCCCACTGTGGGCAGCACCATCCCTGGCTGAGTGCACGTGAATCCACGGTGAGCCATCAGGCAGCATGCCTCGACGGTTCCCACTTCAGGTTCCTGCCCTGACTCCCCTCAGTGACGGCTTGTGACACAGAGGTGGAAACCAAAGAAACTCTTTCCTCCTCTCTGATGCTTCTGATCAGTCTTTTCCCACAGCAGAGGAATGAGACTAGAACGGTGACGTTTTCATTGCCGAGAGGCAAGAGATCGTTATCAATCCTGACTATTCTCTCCATTCTGTGTGCTTCCCTGGCACTGCACACATGTTCCTGCTGGCGGGTATATGTGCACAGGCAGTAGAGGTTAGAGGTCAGCCCTGAGTGTCCTTGCCGGTTACTGTCCACCTTATTTTTCTAAAGCAGGGTTTTTCACTGAACACAGAACTCACTGATTGAGCAAGACTGGCTAGCAAGCCCCAGGGGTTTCCTATCTCCCCCTTCCCAGAGCTGAGATTACAGTCACACCGTACCATGTGTGGCTTTTTATGTGTGTACTGGAGATTGAAACTGGACCGGGATATCCAGTCTTCATGTGTGTGGAACAAGCACTCTACCCAAACCCCCACTCCCTCTTGCATTATCTGATTTTTACAGCAGTTTTAAGTTCCACAGAGTCCGAGTCACCTATCTCTCACTTCTTTTTATCTTTATGTAGGAAGTTTTTGTTTCTATTGACTTGGAACCCAAAGCCATCAAGGTGCACTCCTGTGTCTTCTCAAACTGTTGCGGTTTTAGCTGGTGTGTTGAGCCTGTGGTCCACTTTGACATGTCATGTTCAGCAAAAGAACCCAGCTGTGTTCTTTCATCTCCATTGCCAAGGCTTGTTGAAGTGACTCTATTTTTAAAAAGAGGATTCTGTGTGCTTTTCAGGTTCTGGAAGTGATATGCATCTGTAAATTACGAATGCGGATTTTTACAGCACAAAGGCTCTAGCTTTCCCTCCAGGAGCCTCCTCCAGCCCTCCCGGCAGTCATTGTTTTGTAACGCCAGGTCTGAAACTAAACAAGCCCGTTCCCATCCATTCTGATAGCTTTGGAAACACAAAGTGCCCATCTATGATGCCATGACCTCCCTGAGCTCGGCAGCAGGCTCCTGGCTGTATGAGCCTGGATCAGGCTACACTGCCTCTCTGTGGCTCAGTCTGTGACTGTGCCAGGCTGTGCTCGGCTGTCCGACCTTGATACCCCCAGGACACTTTTCCCTGCTTTCCTGAATGTCTGCCCCGAAAATCCTTTTCTTTTCTTTGAATGTCCGTGAATGTCTCTTTCTTTCTGACAGAACCTGCTGTGGAAACCAGGCTGGGTCTCAAACTCACAGAGATTTGCCTGCTTCTGCCTCTTGAGTGTACACCACCTTGCCAACCCTTGAGTTATTTTCTTAAAATAGATCATTTGATTAAATAACAAAAACTGTTGGATTTCTTCACAACATATCTACTCCTGCTCTTTACCCCCCACCACCACTAAGTAGCTATTTTGTTCTTAGATTCATCATCATAATGACATTTTTCATTAATATGATTTTATTTTCTGATAACTTCCATACAGTTTTGTTTTTGTTTTTGTTTTTGTTTTTGTTTTCTCATTTACTTTCTCAAGACATGGTTTCTCTGTGTAGCACTAGCTGTTCTGGAGTTTATTCTATAGACCATACTGGCCTCAAACTCAGGGATACACCTGCCTCTGCCTCCTAAGTGCTGGGATTAAAGGTGTGCACCTCTCATACAGTTCTTAAACTTTCATTTATATCGGATATATTTCTGAGGTCTTGTGTGGTATTTGCTATTATCTGTTTAGTTGTTCTGTCTGGGTATTTCCACATAATATTTTTCTTAATCTCACTTTTGGGAGAGTCACTTGCTTTCTGTTATTGTGGTGGTTTGAGTGAGAAATGTTTCCCACAGGATCCTGAGTTTGAACCCTTGGTCCTCACCTGTTGTTGGGGCTGTTTGGGAAGGTCCCAGAGCTTTGCTGGAGGAAGTGAGTCACTGGGAGTGGGCTTTGAGGCTTCATAGCCCACCCCCACTTCCTGTTGCTTCTGTGTTCGCTGAGCACAGATGCAGTGTGACCAGGCAGCCTCTTGCTTTGGCTACTACACCTTCCCTTGCTGCTGTCCCTTCCCTCCTTCTTCCCCCTGTCCCCTTCAAACTGTGAGCCTAAACAGGCCTCTCCTACATTAAGTATGTTACCATATTTTATCACAGCAATGGGAAAGCCACACGACAGTTATAGTTTGAATATTTTTTAAATCCTCAATTGTCATGTAGCTGTATCTTTTTCTTTTTTCTTTTTATAGGTGATATATTTATTGTTTTTATTGAGTTAAATATTTTTCTCTGCTCCCTTCCCTTTCTCCCCTCCTCCTCTACCCATTAGAAAAAGATCTCCTGAGTAAATTTGGAGCATGGGGACCATGGGAATGTATCTTTTTCTTTGGCTTTAAAGTTGAAATTTTCGGGGGCTGAAGAGATGGCTCCGCAGTTAACAGTCTTTGTTGTGCTATATTTCAGACCTGAGTTTGGCTCCCAACACTCTTACCAGATAGAACACAGCTCCCTGTAACACAGTTGCATAGAATCTGATGTCCCCATTAGCCCCCTCCAAGTGCCCCCATGTCTCCCTTAACACATCATCCAACTTCTTCCTTCCTTCCTTCCCTCCCTCCCTCCCTCCCTCCCTCCCTCCCTCCCTCCCTCCCTCCCTCTCTCTCTCTCTCTCTCTCTCTCTCTCTTGCTAATATGAGCATGGGCATGGGGCAATACCTTGGTGCAAGGGACCCAGCAGTGGCCAACATCCTCATCCCTGATCAACTGTCATGGCCAATAGCCCCTCAGTCAGAGCTGGAGCCTGGAAATGATCTGCCCCATTTATGATGGAATCTTGATCTTGTGCAGGTAACTCTGTGAGTTTGTGATATGAGTGGACATGATGCTCCCAGATCACATGATCATTCAATGAAAACTGCAGTGTCAGTGTGTGTGTGTGTGTGTGTGTGTGTGTGTGTGTGTGTGTGCGCGTGCACACACACACTTGCCCATGGAGGTCAGAAGGGGACATCAGAACACCCAGAGCTGGAGTTGTGAACTGCCCAGCATGGGTGCTGGGACTGAACCTCTGTAAAATCACTACACACTCCTAACTGCTGAGCGATCTCTCTAGGCTCTCTGTTCCTTTAAATACGATTTATTTTTGGTTTCCTATATGTTACTTCTGACCCCCATGAGGGGAGGCTACTGTGTCGTGTGACCTCACGGGGCCCCTAGGGTACACAGGGCCTGGTGCTAAGGAAGTTATTTGTCTACTGACACAGTGCTAGGACACATTGTAGGATCACTGAACACCCAGAACCTCTCCAAACCAAGTTTTGGTAATCTATAAACTGAGAAGTTGGCCTAAATGACTGCCAAGTTTGCTCTTGAGCCAGGAGCCAATTTAAATACCTCTGAGAAGCAGGGACTCCCTAATCTAAGGATCCTTTCTTCATCATTCCAGTTGTCTCTGGCAACTGTCCCTCTAAATGGCTGTTTCCACAAGAAAATAAACTCGGCTGGCAGTGCAAACACATCTGCTGCCCTCCTGGGGCTCCGCGTCAGGGCTGCGCTCCTCTGGGACATGCCGTGACACGCAGCTGTTGGAGAGGAAAGACATTTCCCAGCAGCTGGATCACAGGGAAGCATGAGAGGGACAGCAGATCTGCAGCGTGTGGTGACCACAAACACACGCATGGGGGCCACTTAGCTGCCCCAGGGACGTTTGCATGGCCGTATGCATGCCTGCCTTACCTCCAGCGCTGGTCCCTCTGCCCACCTGTCAGGCTGTCGCCTCCAGCAGAATTGGACATGGAAGAGGCAGGATCTCAAGACTCTTAGGAGAAGGCAGAATTTGGCTTGGTGGGGTCAAGGACTAAGGCCCATATGGATGTTGCGGCTGGGCATCCTGAAGGCTCTAGACACCTTAATACACACACAGGCACGTAGGCAAGCACACACGTACTTAAGCCACAGGGTAGAGAGACACTTAACATTTTTGCTTTGTGTTTGAACCTTACTATATTGTCCTAGCAGGTCCCAAATTCTCAGGCTCTAATGTTCATACCTTGGCTTACCAAGAAGCTGGGAGGGAAGGCACATGCCCCCAGGCCTTTTCCAAGATCCACTTTTTTCTATGCTGGACTCTGTCCACAGCTCTGCCTCTACTCTCCATCTACTGTGCCTGGATGTCCTTCTGGCTCGAGGCCAGCAGACAACAGCCCCTAGGAATAGACCGACTCACACATAACAGGAACACTGAGACCCTTGTCATCCCTCTGGAAGCCTGCAGGTCATCTTCCCAGGGTCTGTGTTGTTGCAGGAACCAATACAGCAAGCTTGGTATCATCAGGCCCCCACTCCCAGGCCTGATCACTTCTCTTCCTGCCCAACATGTGACTATACCAGTCAGTAAAAGGTCAAGCTGGCACCTTGACTTCTGTCTCATAGTCTCATCTAGCCCATTTACAAACATGCCAGTTTGGCTCTAGGACAATTCAGATTCCATGTTGAGGTGCTGTCCTAAGTGACCTCAAAGTGCTGGCCAATGCTGGCCTGGAGTCTTTCCACCAGGCAGTATCTGCTCAGAATCCCCAAGACCTCATCTTAAGGTCGCCATTCATGTCTTCCTCATGGCCAGAGAGGCCTGGTCTTCAGAAGTCTGGCTCCTTCTCAGCCTCCTGCTCTCTCTGTCCCCTTCTCCAGTCGCACAGGATCCTTGATTTGGGGGTTCAGGGTCCCTTCACTCATGTTCCCTTACCTGGAGGGTCCACCCCTTGGATAGTCTCATTACATAAAGCTTTAACATCACTCCACAGGGCCTTCCTGACCCATGCCACAGGATTACATCTGCAGACAGTGTAGACACAAAGACTTCAATACACCTGACCTGGGGACCAAGTATCAGGGTTTTGGGTTAGAGCAGTGGTTCTCAACCTGTGGGCCTTGGCCCCTTTTGGTCAAGGGTCACCTAAGACCATCTGCATACCAGATATTTACATTATGATTCATAACAGTAGCAAAATTACGGTTATTAAGGTAGCAACAAATATAATTTTATGGTTGGGGGTCACCACAACATAAAGAACTGTATTAAAGGGTCGCAATATTAGGAAGGTTAAGAACCGCTGGCTTAGAGAGAGGCCATCACAAGATGCCAAGTAGGGCTGATTCCATCCTGAGCCTTCAGACACATGCCACTTTGTCCCCTGTGACCCAGTGACCAAAGCTTGTGTCATGGCCCCGCCTGACCAAAAGGCAGAGAATGGAGAATAACTGACACAATAATGTCACCTCTCCTCGCCCTGGAGAGTAGGTACAGATGTCTGATGTGTCCCCATGCCCCCAGAAACTCGTGTCCAGCACTGGAGGAACACCAGTGACCTGAGATCAGTCCTGATTCCACAGAGCCCGCAGGGAGTGAGGCTGACTGCAGCTGGCTACCTTTCCCTCGTCAGGTCTTAGCCTGACCCATGCCCAGCTGAGGAGCAAGCTGTAGCAGGGACTGTCCCAATTCTACCTAGTGGCAGCCCCTCCCTTGGATTTGCTATACCTACTATGGGCAGATCCAGTAACGAGAGGACCCCCACCCCATCAGAAGGGCCTTATAATCATTTCATTCTGAGACCCGGAACCAAGAAGCATGAAGGGACAGCATAGGGAGGAAGAGGACCCCTGAAGCTTCTCAGAGACCGTGCCATTATAACTAGGCTTTCAATAGCAAATTGAGAAGGAAAACACATGTCTGACTCCCCCATCCACCCACCCACTCTCGGCAGGGTGTTGGAGGGCTCTCTCCTTCCTGGAGCCGCCTCTCACTGTGGTTTTCCAAGGAGACTGATGACCCCCCCACACACACACACACTATTTCTAGGGTTCAATTTATCTCTGTGAATTCACAGCATTTTTGGTGTACAGGGTTGTTTTGGAATAAGCTTCTAGAGCCTTCAAGTCATCCTGTGTGTTTCTGTTTTTCTCATTGTTTTCTACAAGGGCAGATATATGTCTGCAGATTCTGAGAAGTCCTCCCTGGCTCATGGAGAAACGTTCCATCATGGTAGGTGTTGACTTAGAAAGGATACAAAGAGGTGGGGCAGGAGTCTCTGAAAGCCTACAGAGGCCAAGACCAACAGAGGAGAAGGTGGAGGACTGCACCCCACCAAGATGGCTACCCTGAGAATCAACTCACAGTTGCCTATCCTGATCGGCTCTGTCCCTCTGCACCTCTGTCCCAGTGCTTCCTGGGGAGCTAAAAGAGCTGAGTGACACAAAGCGGGTCTTGGCCCGAGCCATTCTCCCCTTCCGACTGTCTCTTCAAAGGGTAGAGATGCTAAGTTTTGGGCACATGCCCCTGGTACACCCTCTTAGTCTTAAGAAGCTGATGGTCACTCAAGATACCCCACAAGAGAGCCCAGTAGCCCGACCTGAGTCTGTGGAGCAAGGTCACGTCGATATAAACACACCCGTCGTGTTGTCCTGAGGATGAGCCCATAGTAATAAGGGTAAGCTGCATGGGTTCCAGGGCCCAAGCTTTAACCCATCCTTTCTTTGGGGCTTCCCTCAGCCCAGAATGGGCCTCCAGGGGCAGCAACCACACTCAGATCCTATCCCTAGCTATCCGATAGGAAATGTTCCCCACAAGAGGCAGATGCCCCCATGGACCAGACACCTAGGCCTCTCCCAGGTGGAATCAGTACCTGAACTTACTGAAAAAGATGACCTTCCACCTCTTTCTTCTTTCTGTCTCCTTCTCGCCACAGGCCAGTGCCCATGTCAGTGCCCAGAATAGGGAACTGGAAGCTATGGAGAGAAGAACACCTATGGGAAAGGGGATGGCATGCCTGTCCCCAGTACCCACAGGACAACCTGGCCCAGCTGTCACAGCTCATAATGCCACCTGTCCTCCAAAGAGCTCTGACCAGCCAGGTCTTGCAGGGCTATATCTGGCCCTGCTTCCTCACCAACACTTCATGGCAAGGACACCATTACTCTAGCCCAGGACCAGGGCTGCACTGAGTTCTCCACACATGTGAGTCTCCCAGCTGGGGCCATAACTTAACCCACAGCCTTGAGGGAACAGTTTGGGCCAAGGCTGTGACTCACATCAGATCTTTGTTTTCTGTCTTTGGTGTCAACCCCATCTCAAGGCCCCGTGACCTCAAAGCCTCCCCTACCCCCATTCTATCCAGAGAGAACCAAGGCTTGGGGGTGGGCGGTGTGATCCTGGGATAGTGAGCCTTCTGCTTCCTGCAGACGAAGTGCTACGCTCTAGTGTCGGATGGTAGGGAAAGCTGGCAAGGCCGGGCTATGTTCCCACTAAGCCGTGACTCACCATTCCTGTGGGCAAGCCCCCGCCTCCAGGCTTGCTGCTCCTGCTTCTCCCTAACTCACATCCCAGTCCCTGTGGGAGGGGACGTGGTGACCTGGCCTGTGAAGCAGTGTGCTTCCTCCAAGGCTCTAGAAACTGCAGAGTGTTGTGATTCACCCGAGGCTTTGAGCAATGTACAGTGCTGTTATTCATCTAGGGCTTTGTACATTGTCAAGTGCTGAGTGACCCTGTTCAGCCATTCATTCATAACAGGCTGAGACAAACAATGGAGCAGGGACCAGGCTCATGGGTCACAGTCACACTGTGAACAACCCAGGAGTGCCCCAAGCCTTCCAACATCACCTACATGAGAGCCTGCTGTGAGCACACCTGCTGCCAGACGATGGGGGAGATAGCCACCATGTCCTGCTTGCCCTCTTTCAGGACAGGGACACTGGCTCTGAGGGTCTGAAGTCAGTTGGAACTCATTAGAGTTGACCATCGGCTGGCTGGTGAGTCTGGGCACCATCACCTTCTACATTATTGGAGTTAGATGCCCCCGCTCCATCTCCATCTTTCATAATTATTTTAATTAAGACGATAAGCAGCAGCTTGTGAAAGTTTTAATTATAATTAGCAGGCGACAATACTTGGGTGAGTCAAATCACCAAGTGGGTGCTGGTTCACAGACACCTGAGACATTAACATTTGTAAAGCACGGATGAACTATGGCTATTGAGACAGTGGGAAGCCACATCTCCCAACCCTGGGAGGTGACAGTGTCCCTAATCCACCCCAGCATTGTGAGGCTCTAGCCCTGACTGTCCCAACCTGGGTCAGCACTGCAATGGCTACCTGTGTCATCTGGGCCCTGAGTTCAGAGAGTCCAGCACATGGCAGGGACACTGCAGTCACAAAGCTTAGCAACCTTTGACCCAAGTTCGTGTGTTGCCGTCCACCCTGGGCTCTGTCCAGTTTTCAGTTAGCACAGCTCACATACAAGGAGCACACCTGTGCTGGCTCCAGGTTCACACTGGGATACACAGAACCTAGTGAGACGTGACCCTGCCCTACATGTCCCAAAAGAAGTACTGTCAGGGAAACAGAGCTAAACAAAACCCGAGCTGGAACAAGGTGGCAGTCACAAGGCCACAGAGCAGAAGCAAGGAAACTACAGTGCCTTGGAACAGGAAAGAGAGCTGGACCTACTGAGAGATGCTGGCTAAGGACAGCCTGGGGACCATGAACCAAGCCTGGGCCTATAAGGGCAGCACCAGCTCATGGCTGCAGACTAGGTCAGATTCACTCTGCCCTAAGCCCCATTGCTATGTGACCTCACAGGGACCCTTGTGTCTTCACTAGAGTTATCCACGTCTCTGATGGTTAGTTTTGTTTTGTTTTGTTTTGTTTGTCTGTTTGACAAAATTAGAGCTATCTGGGAAGAGGGCCCCTCAATTGAGGAAAGGCTCCCATTAGATTGGCTGCTTATAGGCAAGTCTGTGGAGGCATTTTTTTGATTAATGGTTGATATAGGACGGCCCAGCCCACTATGGGTGGCACCACCCCTAGGTAGGTGGTGCTGGGTTATATTTTTAAAAACAAGCAGAGTGGTCCATGATAAGTAATCAGCATTCCTTAATTGTTTCTGTTCCGTCCAACAATGGGCTGTAATTGCAAAGTGTTAATAGACCCTCTCCTCCCCAAGTTGCTTTTGATCAATGTCTCATGACAGCAAGCAGAAACGAGCTAGCACACTGTCACATCGGGTTGCAGGTCCTTCCCTCACAGGATGCAGAGTAGCCTTCCCTGAAGGAGGCTGGTGAGTGCCTGCCTGGGCTGAGCTAGACACCCAGTTGCAGAAGGGTGCCTGAGCTGCGAGGCAAGGCATGAATTACCCAGAAGAGGAGTCCTCTAGCTGCACAGGGTTCCACAGACCCAGGGAGGGGCACAGGCTGCAGGAGCCTCCCCCATTGCCTCTCCAGCTCCTGGTGGCTCCAGGGTGTCCCTGCTTATGGTATACTTCTCTGGTCTTCTTGGGTCTCATGTGGCTTTCTCCCTACATCTGGCTCAGGGCTCCTCTCCTTTCTCTTTTAGATGCTGGCAGTAGATTACAGTCTGTCCTCATTGCAAGACGGTCACATCTCAAGATCCTTAATGGCCTCTGAGGACACTTAACAGGGTCATGCTTGCATGGGGCTTAGGAGTAAGTGTATGTGGGAGAGACTAACCCACTTCACTTCGCTCCACAGGAAGCCCCAAGGGTGCAAAGAGCTAAGCAGTGTGCCTGTCCATCTGTGGCAGACAACTCTTATGCATGGACACCAGGGCTCAGTGCCCTAGAGGCAGCATCAGGACCAAGAATTAGAACCAGGTGATGGGAACATCTTGTCCCCTCATAGTCAGGGACTTGTTCGTTCTCAAGCCTCTCAGAGCCTCAGTGGGCCCCTCTGGGCAGCAAGAAGCTGGCCCATCACTGGGTCACTTTCACTGCCCCTCCAGGCCTCACACCAGGATGCCTCCATTTATTGCTGTTCCACTCAAGCCTAAAGGAATTGCAAACGAAATTAGCCAGTGATTTAAAGGGAATTGATTTTATCTGAAAGCCCTCTAAGCACTGGCTGGCCCCATCCCCCACCCAGCGAAGGGCACTGTGGCTGCAGCTTTCTGATTGCCCCCTCGCTGCACCTGATCTAATTTCCTGCCCTGGATAGTCGCGCCCCCTCTTCCCCCCCCCCCCGGAAGACTAGCTCCTCTGTCTTCTGCTGGCACCTGAGCTGCGATTTAGGGCTTTGAACTGTGAAGGAAATTGAATTTCTCTTCTCCTTCAACCCTGTGTCCCCTGGGCTAGCTGTAGAGCCTGAACAACAAAGGAATGTAGGATCCCTGCTCTGGGATCCACAGCAGAAACGGTTAGAGTCACTGTGCTGCTCAGAAGAGTGATGGGAGATATCTCCAACTAGTGCTCTTCTCAGGGAGATCCAGGCCTAGTGATGGAAGAGACTGAGCTCCTTGGTGCAGACTCGGAATCACATGACCTTCAGAAGGTCAGGTTCCACAGTGGGGAAGCTGTAAAATCAGAAGGGTGGAGACCACCCACAAGTGGGCCTAGTACTGAGCGAGATTCCAGACCAAGAGCACAACCCACTGCCAGGACTGTGTCTTTGGCCCTTAGCCTCAAGTCCCATTAGCCAACTAGGTGAGTCTGGGAGCCATGCAAAAGCCAGCGCAGTGTTTGCCAGTGTTTCTGCCTCAGCCTTTGAGAATCCTTATCCATCAAGTCCTGGTACCCTACCTGAGCCCTGGAGCACTGTGCAGGGAAATCTAACTGTGGAAGGTCAGCAGACTGAGCCTCACAGTGCTCAGAATTCCTGCCCTTTAATGGTATCACCAGCTAGGACCCTGACTTCCACTTGATTGACAGTCAAGGGTGGAAGTACTACTACTACATACCTCCCCATGCGGAGGACTAGGGGAAGAGGGGACAGGCCATCCGCCCTGAGCCTGGTCACAGCTTTATATAGCCAATCCTTGCATCATTTCTGTGCCTCTGCCGTGCCCTTGTCTTGGTTCCTGCGCCCTTGCCATTTAGCTGCCTGGGCATCTGCCTTTTCAAAACTGCCCAATTCTGGATTCCACTGGCTGCCCCTCAACCCTGCATCCTCATGGCTGCCCTTCTGCCTGAAGTTCCTTCCTTTAGCTCATCCAGTGAGAGGCTCTCTCTCCTGTGTTCCCAGGCTGCACCTGGGATTTGAATGATTGACGTTTGGAAATGACTACAAACTGTATTCCATTTGATTTCAACCGACATCAGAGTAGAAGATGAACAGGTTTAGCTAGCCAAAACCTGTGCCCTGTACAGATGCCATGAGGCAGAGGCAGCTCAAACTGGGACCCAGAAATGAGATTCGACCTTATCCAAAGACACAGATCAGTCTAGCTGAACTGAGATCACAAAACCCTGAACTACCAGCTCCAGCTGTCCTAAGATTGTTCTAATGTCACCAGACCTCCACCTAGCCCCAGTACAACACCCAAGCTTTCTCATCTTCTAGGATTCCAGATAAGCGAAGCAGGGTGAACTTGCCAGACAGCTGCACACTAGACAAAAAGAGAGGTGCTTTGAGGGCGCTTAAACCCCAGGAGACTCCTCAGTTGGCAGCAGAACACCACTTTCTATCCGAGATAGAAGCTGTACATACCTGGAATCACACGCATTCCTTCGGATTGTGTTTTCATCAAGTTCCCAACCCAGATCAAAGCTGGCAAACTGGACAGGCCTCTTTGAACCTTTCCCAGGTCTTGGCCAGGCAGGTCCCGAAAACTACAGGGTTGGCTTTGGTTTTTTTCCTCCAGTAGAAAGGAGTTGGGAAGTAGAGCTGGAGTCCCAGAACAAGTATTGGAAAGACTTTCTGTCCTAGTCAGGGTTTCTATTGCTGTGATAAAACACCATGGCAAAAGCAACACGGGACTGACAGCTTCCAGTAACGTCCTTCAGGGCCATCAGGGTAGGAACTCAAGGCAGGAGTAAAGCAGAGGTCATGGAGGAGAGCTGCTTGCTAGCTTGCTTCCCATGACTTGCTCAGCCTGCTTTCACTTGTCCAGGGATGACACCATCCTCAGTGGGCTGGGCCTTCCCACATCAATCAATCAAGAAAACACCTAACAGGCTTGCCTGCAGACAATCCAATGGAGGAGTTTTCTCAATTGAAGTTCGGCTTCCTAGATGATTCTAGCTTATATCAAGTTAATTTTTAAAACTAGCCAATACACTGTCTCTCCCTAGGGCCTTCTGGCCCCATGGTGTATCCATGGGCAGTGGGATCAAATCCTTGTGTTTCTAGAGATGCTCCAGCCTGGATGAGTTGGAAACAGCAGTGAACCCATGACCCAGGCTGGCCAGTCTTTTCTGTTTACCCTAAGATACTGTCTGGCACAAGGTAGGGCACCTGGCCCCAAATGGCAAATCTTTCTGTTAGGAGACTCGGAAGTCTGTGAAGGTTCTTACAGCCATCAACAACCCCCTAGAGATGGCTAACTTAAGCATAAAGCAATGAAAGCAGAGAGACTGACGGGTCTTTCTGATACTTGACATCCCACATGCTCTGAACACCCCCGCCTTCTCGCCCCTCCTCTGCCACCAGATGCAGCTGTACTGATAAAACTCATCTGTCCCTATATTTTCCACTTGTATAAAACAAGTAATTGTACCATTCCAGGTTTCAAGGATGATTGATGTCTGGGCTGGGGATGCAGCTGGGGGTTATGGCTGAGTATGGCAGAGTGCTTGCCTAGCTTGTCCTATCCCTTGGTTCCATCCCCAGCATGACATAAGCAGGTATGGAAGTACACGCCCCTAATCCTGGCGCTCAAGATGAAAGTGGATCCTCAGCATGAGTTTAATGCCTTCTTAGACTGTCTAAGACCCTGTTACAAAAACAAGACGCAAAGCAACAACAACAAAACAGACTGAAGGTGTCCCTTTCCTTGCACAGGAGTGTTCTCTGAGCACTAAGTCCTTCCTCACAGGGCCTGGATTGTGCTGGGCTGGTCTGTTGGCTGTCTCTAGTTGATGGAATAGTGGGGAGAAAGAAGTTACTTTTCCCTGGGGTGGAGCTTTCAGTGGCGGGGACCTGCAGTGTCCACAGGTGAGATCAGAACTCAGAGGTCACAAAAGTAGGGGTGCTTCTAGCCAGGAAACCCCACCTGCTGCTGTGAATTACCAAGATGACTACCCTCTGAGTTTCTACCCTGCCCCACTCTGACACATGAAGCCACACAATTATAAAGCTCTCCTGTCAGCTCACTAGAAACTTCTTGAGACCACACAGGGCCTAGGGGTATGTATAGCTGTTGGCCAGCACAGAGGCCACTCCCTGGTCAATTTCAGAGAGCTCACACCAAGCCTGCTAAGCCTGCTCACTCATAACTCCTGATAACTTAAGCTCATTTGAGGACAATTCAGAAACCATTCCTTGTCCAGCCTCAGTGTTTTCTCTCTCTCTCTCTCTCTCTCTCTCTCTCTCTCTCTCTCTCTCTCTCTCTCTCTCTCTCTCTCTGACTCACTCATCTCTACATACACATCCAACCACGAGTATCATTATTAGACCAAGTTCCCCTCAGGTCTGAGAGTCAACGACATGGAAATAGCATGTGGCCTTCTCAGAAAGGGCTGTCCTTGGAGCTGGCACCAAAGGCAAATACCAAGGTGCACACTGGCCTATTTTAGAGCAGTCTCCTGGTGAATTCATCCCTGCCTCTCCCTCCCCTTGTGAAATCTATTTTAAAAGACCAGAATTCTCTTTACATCCACCTCTGAAATGCACTACAGGAGAGAAAAGAAACATAAATATATCTGGATACAGGCTGTGGGGTCAAAGCGAGTAAAGACAGAAGGCACAAGCGTGCACAGGCCTGAAAGGAGTCTGGTGACCCTATACCTCAGCTCAGTTCCGTAGCTCTTGTAGGTAGAAGTGGAAGTTCACGAAACTGCCTCACCTAGCTCTGCCTGGGCGTCTTCCTGCTCCACACTCAGGCTCTGAAGCCTCCTGGTGGTGGGTAGAGCACTAGGTTCTCAACGGGCATCCCCATCATGTCTGGGTCCTTGATAGTGTGACCCCAATCACAGCCATTAAAGCCTGAAGTCTACCGTGAGGGGTGGAGCCCATTCTCTGCCTGGTGGTCTAGACAAGCCTCCTCAACCAATTTACAAAAGGCCAAGGAGCTGGCCCAGGTCAGAGCAAATAGCCCTAGGCAGCTTGAGAACAAAAGGAGACATGGCAGAATGGGTGTCACTCTGGAGGAAACCTATCCCTCCCCTTGTCCCTTCAACTGGGTTTTAACAGGGGTCTACCAGCTGAGGGACCCTGAGACCACCCCTTGTCCAGGGAAGACAGTCCCTACTTGGTCACCTAACAGCTGCCTGAATGGAACTTGCCACACTGGCAGTGTGGCCAGCATCTTCCTATCTCTTTTTGTCATCCGGGCTCCCGCAAAGCATGTGGGGCTGCCTTCCTGGCCTGGCTGATCTCCATCTTAAATGGTTTCTGGGTAGGCCCTCACCATGCCTCAAATTCCCAGACTCCTCTAGTCTCCTGAGGATGGCGAACAAGTGTGAATGTGGCTGAACTATATGCTCCTGAGCCATTTGTGTCTCCGACCGGACTTCAGCTCTTTCCCAGCTGTGTGGCCTCCACTAGAAAGCCCTGTGGGAGCTTTGCCTAAGTGAGGACCACTGTGCCACCAGAGCTCTTGACTCCCAGCACACAGGAAGAAACCAGCATGTGATGCATGAACTCACAGAGGTAATCAAAAATGATTTACTAAGGGTCGCAATGAAAAAGGATGAACACACAATACAGAAAAAGGATGAAGCTGCGGCTGGTCCCGCGCTGCCTCTCCTGCCCCTCTGCCATTTGAGTCTCCCCTTATGCTAAGCAAGAGCCAGAACAAGAGAGCGAGCACACTTCTTCCTCCAGCTTACCGGTCCCCACGTAGCACCTCAGGCTGTGCCCTGAGGCCGGTACCCCAAAAGCTGTTGGTGGAAATAACTCCTACAAGTGTGCTTGGTGAATGAATGCTGTGAGCCAGTGTAGGGCATCCCTCCCTAGATGAGATATTCAGGAAGGGACAGGGTTGGAAACGGCCCCATGTAGAAAGTGGACAGCTTGCTAGGACATCAAGCTTCTTATATCCCTCTGCTCACCTGCATTACCCAGGTTGCTCTTGGGGCGCCTGTCAGGCCTCTTCATTGACCATGGCCTATAGTAGAAAGTGTTTCAAGAAAGCCTCAGGTTTTGGGAGGCCATTCACCAGCAGCCTCTGGGTCCAGCTCTTGCCTAGGCTCCTGTGTGAACAGAGCGGGTACCTCAGAGGAGGCCAGTGTGTCTGCCTGATTCTCTCTCCTGACTGAGCCCACACTATTACAGACCCCTGTCCTGGGCAAGTCCTGGGTTCTGTGGTCCTGGAAGTCCCACCAGTGAAGTCCCATGAAAGGATGATTGTTGATTCCTTCTCTCAGGGACTCCAAGGAAAGATAGACAGGCAAGAGCCCTTTCCTATCCTTGTGCCTCTGGGGAGAAACAGCCTGGACTGTCGAAGGGAAAGGAGAAGGGAAAGGGGGAAAGAGGAGAAGGAGTAAGAGGACAGGAAGGAGGAGTTGGGGACGGGGGAAGGGAGAAGGGGAAGAGGAAAAGGAAGGAAGCCTTGTGCAGTCAGGCACACTCTTCTCAAGGCTAAAGGCAGAATGCCTCCTAGCTGGGGCCCCACAGCAGGCCCCTTCTGGAAAACGTCTAGAGACTCGGTCTATTTTTGCTCTCTGACAACACAACAGAAGCAGTGCTGTGACTTATCTCTGGCACAGAGGGAGCTTTGTGCCCCTGGCTCCACTGTCCCAGCCCCCACCCCTAGTCCCAACTCAGAGCAGGGCCAGCAAGTTGCCCGATCTGTCCAAGTTAGCTCCTCCCAGGACAAGGAAGCCAGGGTGGTGGCTTTCAACCTGATGTGGGACACCATTCCTGATTGCTTTCCACAAGCCCACACCAGCTCTCCTTGCTTCGGCCACCCTTGCCCATACTTACTGGGGCTCTCTCAAGCCTCCCCAGTCCCTCTAATACTTTGAGATGCACACTTGCCCTAGGTGGGGTCACTTCAATGTCTTCAGGGGAGCCCAGTACCTCATCCTGAGACCTGAGAGAAGGGAAGTCTCCAGATAATTTTAACACAGAAGTGAGACTTGCAGGAAGGGCAGAACCTAAAGGGCCCTGCAGGGTCTGTGAGTAACCACTGTGGGACACTGGCTGGGTGGGGACAGCTAGTGCTTCCCTGTAGCCAGTGACAAGGCCTGCCGTCTGTATAGATGGCCTAACTCTATCGCTATGGCTGGGCAGGGCCGGGCAGGATGTACTTTGGTGCCCTGTGGCTCACAATATCTCCAAGAGTTGATCTCAGTCTGAGCTGCCCCTCTCCTGGCAGGATGGTCACTTGCTTCCCGGACCCTGACTCACACACTCTTCCAATGTCCATCACTGCCCATTGGCTTTGCCTCTCTTTGTGCCTCATTAAAATAGATTCATTGGTTGGTGTTGTTTGCATCTGGTTTTTGTCACTTGTCCCCAAGCCTTGGGGGTTTTCCATGGTGCTGTGTGCTCATTTTCACTATTGCATAGTGTCCCGTTGTGTGAAGATGCCATCTATGTATTTGTCCAATTCGCCCTTCCAAAGCATTTGAGCCGTTTTCTGGTTCTGAGATTTTATCACAACGTGGTTCTAAATGTTTGTCCATATCTTTTTCCATATGCCCATTTTCATTTCTCTCAGTAAGTCTACAGAAGGAGAATCATTAGGTCCAGAAAGGGCAGAGGTATAACTTTATGAAAAATAACCAAGCAGATCCAAGCTGTGCCCTCCCTAGTTTCTTAGGTCTCCTCCCACTTTGAACCACCATCCTCAGACGCTCCAGGTGAACTGCCTTGCCCTTCTGTATGGGTTTTGTGAGCCAGTTACTCCTTAGCACTAACCTCCTCCCTTTCTGTCTGTGTTAGGCTGCACACTGATGCCTTAAACTCTACTGTATTTGTTCAAAGCTTATCATCATAGTGTGAATCTGGCGCCAGCTACGAGACCATTGATCTGAGACCATCATTTCTACTTCCCAATGTTGCTGGATCCATAGACAAATTTATACCTCCCCGGGGAGGACCCGAGGGTGTATGTCTTAGTTATGGTTACTATTACTGTAATGAAACACCATGACCTTTAAAAACAACTTGGGGAAGAAAGGGTTTATTTGGCTGCCATAATCCAGAATCACCGTCCATTGAGGAAAGCCAAAGCAGGAACTCAAGCAAGGCAGAAACTTGGAGGCAGGAGCTGATGCAACGGACATGGAAGGTGCTGCTTACTAGCTTGCTCCTCATGACTTGCTCAGCCTGCTTTCTTGAAGGACCCAAGATCACCATCCCTGGAGTGGTTCCACTCAGAATGGGCTGGGTGCTCCCACATCAATCTCTTAAGAAAATGCCCTACAGTCCAGTTTTATAAAGGCATTTTCCCAATTGAGTTTCCCTCTTCTCGGATGACTATAGATTGTGTCAAAGTGAAATAAAACTAGCTAACACAGGGAATTTGAAAATAATTAAAATTTTAACTTTCTTTAAATTTTTGAGATTATGATATAATTACATTTTGCCCCTCCCTTTGCTCTCTCCAAACCCTCCCATATACCTCTCTACACTCTTCAAATTCATGCCCTCTTTTTCATTATTGTTGTATGCATATATGCATTTGTATATATATATTCCTAAATATAACCAGCTCAATCAGTATACTATTACTTGCATGTATGTTTTCAGGGCTGACCATTTGGCACTGGACAGCCAATTGCTGTGCTCTTCCCTGGGGAGGACTCCCTCTCCCACTTTCCTCCATAGTTGCCTGGAGTTCTTTGTGTGGCACGCTCATTGGTGTTGTCCTCATTCAGCTCATGTTTCTGCAGTCATGTTGGTGAGACGTTATGGGTGTAGCTTCTGGCGTTCTTAGGAGACGCCATCCCACAGCAAGCTCCCTGTGGTCCTCTGGTTCTTACAATCTTTCCATTCCTTCTGATCCTTAGGTGAGGGGGTGTTTTGTAGATGTAGCCACTGGGCTGGGATCCATCACTCTGCATTTTGATTGATTGTAGTGTTCTGTAGTGATCTCTGTCTCTTGCAAAGAAGTTTCTTTGATGAGAGGTGAGGACTACACTTATCTGTGGGTATAATGTTTATTGGGTTCTGTTAGAAATTATGCTGATTTAGAGGAGTGGCTAAAGATTCTCCCCAATAACTATGATTTTACAAGCACTGAGTAGTTAGGTTTTCCAATATCAGACATGGTTTCTCTCTTGTTCATTGAGTCTTAAGTCCAATTAGAAAACTGTTGGCAACCACCAAGGAAAGCACAAAAAATAATTAATTAAAAACAGTTTATGGGTTTTTATGACATACAAACTCTGGTGTGAGGGGTGGACATGAGGTTCTATCACACATACTGTGTGATGGATGGGCGCAGGGTTGTCATACACAGACAATGATGTGAGGGATAGACACAGGACTGTCACACACAGACCCTGTGAGGGATGCACATGGGGCTCTATTACACACAGACCTGTGAGGGATGCACATGGGGCTCTATCAAACACAGACCCTGTGTGGGATGCACACAGGGCTCTATCACACAGGCACTGTGAGGGATGCACAAGGGGCTCGATCACACACAGAGCCTGTGAGGGTTGCACAAGGGGGCTCGATCACACACAGACCCTGTGAGAGATGCACATGGGGCTCTATCACACACAGAGCCTGTGAGGGATGCACGCGGGGCTCTATCAACACAGAGCCTGTGAGGGATGCACACGGGGCTCTGTTACACACAGACACTGTGAGGGACGCACATGGGGCTCTATCACACAGACCTGTGAAGCATGGACACAGTACTTCGCGTCTGTGTATAGATCCTGGTGTGAGGGAAAAGGCCTTGTGTGCTATGCACACTTCCCTCCTCAGGAGTCTGGATTGCTGCCAGTCGTCACCTTGTACTTGGTGTTCCCAATAAGACCTATCATGTCAACATTCCCTTCTCTTGTTAACTGCCCAGATTTTGTGGCCCGAGCACCCCAAAACTCCAACTTTGAAATGTGAACAAATGCCAACTTGGCAAGTGGAGCCGTGGTCAGCATCTGATTCTGACTTAGCTAGTGCACTGAGTGCTGTCTCTTTGGGTCTCGGTTGGGGCATCTCTCTCTCTCTCTCTCTCTCTCTCTCTCTCTCTTTCTCCTGCCAATGATCTTTAGCAAGAGTCTCTGTCCACGTGAGACTCTCTTTTTTTTTCTTCCCTCAGTTCTCTGGGAAGGGTTCTGACTTGAAGCCACCCCCTTCTATCTATTGTCCCAAAGAGCCCTCTTCTGCCCAGACCTCAGGACTGAGTCTGAGTGAGGCACATTAGTGAAGCCACCTTCCCTCTCCACACAGACTGATGGCTCCTTCCTGGACTCCAGGGTCAATGGACTTTGGGGAATTTCTTGACACTGTGTCCCTTCAGACTTCTCCAGTCATGAGGCCAGCAGGTCAACGAGTCCTACCATCAGAGGGAGGGAGCTGCTTTTGACTTGTGACAAAGCATTCCTGGTAGACACAGTGCCGGGATGGGGTCTGCTGCAGCCCAGTCCCCTTGCATCCCTGTGCCCCTCAGAATCCCCGCGGAAGACAAGGCAGACCCCTCAGCTCTGATGACTCTGAGAAGGGCCTCTCAAGGGTCAGATTCTACTGTTGTGTGCAAGGGCTCATGGCTGGCCTTGGATGGGGATCAGAAGCAGCCACAGAAGGGATACAGAGGAGGAAAGCTAGCAGGCTTCAGCAAGAACTAGCTCTCTTACAGTGACCTTGCCTGAAAGGTCACATAAGAGGGAAAATCAGGCAGAGATGCAGACTCTTGAGGAGGGAAGTGTGCATAGCTCAAGACTCCCCAATCACCTGCCCTGGGATCTGTGCATGAGGCAGAGCCTGGATACATCCTCACAGGGTCTCTGTGTGACAAAGTCCCATGTCCATCCCTCACGCCAGGGTCTGTGATAAGGACCCATAATCTTTTATAAAAAATTTCAAAACCCTAATCATCACTTCTCAGCAATCATAATTCTGTCTATTGTCCTATCACATTCATTGGCAGCGTTAGTAACCAGCAAAACACAAAAACAAAAGCAAAGACAAATCCCTTCCTAAAGACAAAAACCTACAGCAAACTTCAGTGCCAATTAAGACAGCCAATAGCTGTGTCTCTATAAACACAAGGACCATGACCATGTACTTGGAATAAGCCACAATGTCCTGGGAATGTTATGGTGTCTGTCTGTCATGGTAACTTACCCTAGGAGAGTTCAAAGCAGCCCGTGAGCTCGCTGCCCCCTCTCACTCTCTCCCACAATCCTCACACCTTCTAGTTTGGGGTGCTCACCACACAGCCTCCTGCAGCTACCACCTGAGCAGAGAACCTCCACGTGAGCCTTCCAGGGCTGTCTTTTACTTTTCCTGACAGGGAGTGACTCAGTCACTCTTTTTGCTCTTCATATCTCTCCCACCCTGGAAAGAAGAGACGACACCTGGAGGTGTAGCAGCCACATGGTAACAACGAGGGTAAATGTCACTTCTAAATGAGGTAGAATAGTGTGGTGCTTGAATACGAAATGGGTCCTGCAGGCTCGTATGTTGAATGCTTGGCCCCAACTGGTAGTATTGTTTCAGAAGGTGCTGGAAACTTCAGGAGGTCGAGCTGAGCCAGAGGAGCTGGGTCACTGAGGTATGAGGTATTGGTAGACAATACTTGGCCTACAATTCCTCCATCGCCCTGGCCACCATCACACGGGCTGTTACCCTTTATTTACCCTTCCCACCGTAACAGATGGAACCCTCTGATACCCTGAGCCGGAATAGATCTTTCCTCCCTTATTTCTCTCAAATATTTTCCAAAGCAATGAAGATTCTAACACAGAAACTCCGTGCCAGAGAAGTGGTTTGTTCCTGTGATTAAACCTCACCATGTGGTTCTTAAGCCTTTGGAACTGGCTTGTGGGAGGAATGTGGAAACAGTTGGAGAAGCAGGCTGGAGAAGGCTTAGAGTGCTGTCGGCAATGCCTGTGGGTGATTCTGGTGGCACTCGGAAGGTCAGAATGCCAAGGGGTGTGCGCAGTGAAGGCTGTGCTCGGGTCTCAGGTGGGAACAGTAACTCTGCTGTGCATGTCATATCTAGAAGGGAACGTGTCTCCCTTTTGCCCATATACTGAGACACAGCTAGCAGAAATATAGATTTTTTGCAAGTAGAAGACTTGAGACAGGGTTTCACTGTGGAGTCTGGGCTGGCCTTGAACTCGTTTCTCAAAACCCTCTTCCCTCAGCCTGCCAGAGGGCTGGGATTGCAGGCGTGAGCCATCATGGGTGGGATTTGGTGTCTGCTTTCAGTCAGTTTAATAGAAAGAACTTAGAGGAAAGAGAAGACCAGAAAGCGGAGGCTGGGGTGATGGTTTGGTAGTTAAGAACGTACACAGTTCTTCTAGAGAACCTGAGTTTGGTTCCCAGCACCCACAGCAAGTAGCTCACCTACTACCTGTAAATCCAGCTCTAGGGGATGCAAACTCTCTTCTGGCTTCCATTTGTACCTGCACTCAAATACATGTGCCCATTCACATGTACACACATGTGCATGCACACACATAATTTTTTTAAAAAAAATCCCCCTTTTTTTTTTTTTAAAAAAAAAAGAACAAAAAGATTTGAAAATCAGCCATTTTGGCCAGAAAATGAGTACATTTAAAATTGAGGTCAAGGAAGATGATGCTGTGAAGGAGATTTGTACCTTAAAATAAGCCAAGTACTTCTTTAGGACAATGGGAAAGATGTCCTGACCATCTCAGAGATTGGCCAGACTCCATCCAGCTCCAGTTCAAGGGTACAAAGGTTTTAGCTCATTGGAAAAACTGAGAAGAAGGCTCCAGGGTCCTTCTCACACAGGACCACCTAGAGAAATACTTCCCTGCCTTCAGCTGTCTAGGTACTCAGAAGCGACTGCAGTTGTAGCTAGTGCCCCCCAACCACCAGTCAAGCTGTCGGCAGGCCTTGGCATCACCCACAAGATGCTGATTTTGCAGGCATGCAGAATTCAAAAGCTGTGAGGTCACAATGGTCCACCCCGACTTCAAAAGAAGGCCTGAGGAGCCAAGTGATCTGTCACAGGGTCTGAAGACCTGCAGCATCCCCAGAGAAGTTGTGTGCAGCCCAAAGACTTGGTAGAGTACCCACAGGGAGCCCGGACGTTCCAGGAATGTCAAATATTGAGGAAAGCTGACAGCCCTGAGCAGATCCAGCCAACAAGAGAGTCCATGTAGGCTGCAACAGGCAGGGCCTTAGTGGTGAGGCAGCTGCAACCCTTGGGAGAGAACATGGCAGGGTATGGCTCAGCTCGAATCTATGTTTCTCCTTCTGGGTTTGAGTCCTACATCATTCCAGCCCTGGTTTTCATGCCCTGGTCCACCGCTGGTTTTGGAATGGGAATGTTTACTCTGGGCTCTCCATCTGGGGACTATCTATGTATCCTGTTTTAGTTTCTACAGGAGCTGTCGGCTAAAAAGCTTGCTTTGAGTCTTAGAAGACATTTTAGACTTGTTAGAATTTTTAAGACCTAAGAGGCTCTTGCAGATAGATTAAATGCATTTTACCTTATGAGACGGCCATGACCCTGGGAGCCAGAGGCAGAATGTTGGAGTTTAAATATGAAGTGTCTCCCACAGAATCGTATGCTACCCAGCTGGTAGCACTATCTGAGGAGGCGGTAGAAAATGCAGGAGGTGGGGTTTGGCTAGAGGAAGTAGGAGACAGGAGGCAGGAATTTGAGGTTGTCCTGCTCCCTTCTCACTTCTGCCATGAGGTGAGATCTTCTGCTCTGATTGAATGAACCCAGGAACCAAAACATATATTCCTTCCTGATGTTGTCTCAGATATGACTGTCTTAGGGTTTTTATTGCTATGAAGAGACACCATGACCATGACAACTCTTTTTTTTTTTTTTTTTTGGTTTTTCCAACCAGGATTTCTCTATGTAACTGGCTCTCTTGGAACTCACTCTGTAGACCAGGCTGGCCTCAGACTCAGAGATCTACCTACTACTTCTGCCTCCCGAGTGCTGGGATTAAAGCATATGTCACCACCACCACCCCCACTATGGCAACTCTTATAAAGGCAAACCTTTAATTGGGGTGGCTCACTTACAGTTCAGAGGTTCAGTCCATTATCATAGGAGGGAACATAGCAGCATGCAGACATACATGGTGCTGGAGAAGTAGCTGAGAGTCCTACATCATACAGAAAGGCAACAAAAAGCCGACTAAGGCACTGGGTGGTATCCTGAGCATAGGGAACCTCAAAGTCATCCCCACACTGACACACTTCCTGCAACAAGGCCATACCCATTCCAACAAAGCCACATCTCCTAATATTGTCACTCCTTATGAAATTATGGGGCCAGGTACATGCAAACTACCACAGTGACTAAGGAAAATCTGATGAACACAAGCAATAAGACAGAAAGGGTAAGGTCCCTGAGCCACAGGTGGCCTCAGTCCACGTTAGTTTCTGTCTTGTGTGCATGTGTGTATTTAAGTGTACTTAAATAGCATAACAAAATTTATTGTTAGATATTAAGTATTATATATTTAAAATACTTAAATTTTCATAGACAGAAGATAAGCATATTCTTCCTTGTATAAGTTAATGTTTATCTTTCTGTTACATGCAGTCAAATCCAGGCCCCATTCAGATCATAGACCCAAGACTAAACCAGGAAAAACTGAGTAACTATGATGCTGATGAGGGCAGAAACTGCTGGATGAGCTTGGGGATTGAGGGCACGTCCTTTAACGGTCACCATAAGTACAACTCCATAGGACAATCAGGCATTGGGACTTGGTGATCCTGAAGAAGGGCTACTGTGCCTAGCAACACCAGCTCAAGGAGCCTGGACTTTCCCTGGCTATGCCAGGGGCACAACCCATGTCCAAAATACTTTGTAGCCCCCGGCATACCTTTGGGCATACACAACACACCTGGATATAACCCAACACCTGGGCATTTTCCCATCTGTGCAATAGCCTGACCGGATCCTGAGCATCTCCCCACAGACACACCTACAGGCTCCATCCCTGGACCCAATCCTGCTTCATCCCAAAGAGCCATGCCAGATATTTCTGGGTAGACAGCTACACTCATACCGCCCAGGCCTTTGAACCAAAGAATCCCTCATTCAAATTCACAATGTCCTGAGACCACAGAGGCCAAAGAGGCAAAACATGGTACTATCTCCAAAAAACAAATATGTAGATGAACAGATGGGAGGTCAAGATGGACAAACAGATGAATATGCAGACAGACAGACATATAGCAACTTTAGCAAGCCATGTCAACAGCAGAGGACAAGCTGAGTTGAAGCTCTGGGATAACCATGAGTCCCCTGTGTCGTTTTCTGGTCAGATGGAAGGTAGTCTTCCTTCCCTTTCGGAGGTCTGAGTAATATTGCTTCCTTTCGCTAGTCTGGTGTGTTCAATGTTTCTCAGGTCTGGTCATCTTGATTTGATTTCCTGTGGTCCCAGTTGTCTTGGGTATATTTAGAACAAATTTCTAGGCAGCACCCTTTCTACTTTTGAAATAAGTTGTCATTATGTGCCTCACGGCCGGTGCAGGAGAAACGGTGTTGTCAAGGGTCGCCCATGACACACAGTCATTCTGCTTTTGTGTTTGCGTTTGAAATTAAATTGAGTGTTGCTTCTAAAATGGAGTCTCTCCAGGCAAGGCACAGCTTGAATCACTGTCTTAAGAGAAATAAATTATAGTCTGGTATGAACGCCAGTCTAAAGCAGTCTAAAAACTGGCTGGAGAATGAGGTCCATTTCACCTGTCACAGGTATGAGGGCTGAGTTTCCTGGGGAGGATCTCATCAACGGTGATATAACTGTCCCCTGTGTTTCACTGATGAAACAATTGGTTCCAAGAGGCCAAATAACTTGGTGCAGGACACATAGCCAGGATCTTAAGAGATCTAGGTTGTTGGCCTCAGTGAAGTTACCAGTCCCTAGAGGCTTGTCCTCCAACTACCAATGTAGACTGTTGTCAAAAATATATTACATCCAGAATACAAAGAAATGGATAAATTATAGGCTCCATTCATGCTCTGTATCCATGAAGGGTTAGCCCCAGGTAGCAGGACTACCACTCACCTAGGATTATCAAATTCTGCCAGCAGTGATCTGAGAGATGATTGAGGGAGAGAGTCAAGCCTGGGCTGGTGGAGAAAGTGAGGCATGGTGAGAAGGGTGGCTAGCAGGTTTCAAGATAAGGGTCAGGAGAGTCTAACAGTATGTCTTCCCTGGTGCACTATGCTGTCACAGCAGTCCCTGTGCCCAGACCTGCAGATGCCCTCAGGGCATCTTGTGGCTCTCATGGTATGGTGGTTAGGATTTTTTAAAAATTTATATATTTGTTCTTTTTTATGAGACAAGGTTTCACTATGTAGCTCTAAGTGGACTGGAATTCGCTATGCAGACCAGCCTGGCCTCACCTTCATAGGAATCTTTCTACTTCTGCCTATCAAGTTCTGGAATTAAAGTATAATCGTTTTAATTGTCAATGGGACACGGTCAAGAATCACTTTGGAAAGGAATCTCATTGAGAAATTATCTGGATTAGAATAGCCTATAGACATGATATAAGAGATTGTCTGAGTTAGATTGAACTGGGAAGTCCACCCACTCTGAATGTGGTAGCATCATATCATGAGCTGTACTTACTTATTGAAAAGGAGACAGTAAACTGAGCACTGACACACATGCATTCATCCATTGCTCTCTTCTCTTGATGACCAAGGTCCTTGCTCCTCCAAGTCCCTGCAGCTTTGACTACCCAGCAACAATGAACTGCAGTGATGGACTACAAGGATGGACTGCAGTGATGGACTACAGTGATGGACTGTAGTGATGGACTACAAGGATGGACTGCAGTGATGGACTACAGTGATGGACTGTAGTGATGGACTACAGTGATGGACTGCAGTGACGGACTACAGTGATGGACTACAAGGATGGACTGCAGTGATGGACTACAGTGATGGACTGCAGTGATGGACTACAGTGATGGACTACAATGATGGACTGTAGTGATGGAGTAGTGATGGACTACAAGATTGGACTGTAGTGATGGACTACAAGATTGGACTGCAGTGATGGACTACAAGGATGGACTGTAGTGATGGACTACAGTGATGGACTGCAGTGATGGACTGTAGTGATGGATTACAGTGATGGACTACAGTGATGAACTGTAGTTATGGACTGCAGTGATGGACTGCAGTGATGGACTACAGTAATGTACTACAATAATGGACTGTAGTGATGGACTACAATGATGGACTGCAGTGATGGACTACAATGATGGACTGCAGTGATGGACTACAATGATGGATTGTAGTGATGGACTACAGTGATGGACTACAGTGATGGAATATAGTGATGGACTGCAGTGATGAACTACAATGATGGACTGCAGTGATGGACTACAATGATGGACTGCAGTGATGGACTGCAGTGATGGACTACAGTGATGGACTACAAGAATGGACTGCAGTGATGGACTACAGTGATGAACTACAAGGAAGGACTGCAGTGATGGACTACAAGGATGGACTGCAGTGATGGACTACAGTGATGGACTGCAGTGATGGACTGCAGTGATGGGCTACAGTGATGAACTGCAGTGATGGACTACAGTGATGGACTGCAGTGATGGACTACCCAGCAGCAGTTGCAGTGATGGGCTACAGTGATGAACTGCAGTGATGGACTACAAGGATGGACTTCAGTGATTGACTACAAGGATGAACTGCAGTGATGGACTGCAGTGATTGACTACAAGGATGAACTGCAGTGATGGACTACAAGAATGGACTGTAGTGATGGACTGCAGTGATGGACTACAGTGATGGACAAAGATGGACAGCAACGATGGACTGCAGTGATGGACTACAGTGATGGACTGCAGTGATGGACTGCAATGATGAACTGCAGTGATGGACTGCAGTGATAGACTACAGTGATGGACTGCAGTGATGGACTACAGTAATGGACTGCAGTGATGGACTGCAGTGATGGACTACAGTGATGGACTACAGTGATGGACAAGGATGGACTGCTGTGATGGACTGCAGTGATGGACTGCTGTGATGGACTGCAGTGATGGACTACAGTGATGGACAAGGATGGACTGCAGTGATGGACTGCAAAAAAGGAATTATGGGAAAAACAAAACCACGAACTCCTTCTCCTCTAAGCGTCTTTGGTTTGGGTATTTTATCAGAGCAACAGAAAAGAGAACAAGGACACATTGACAGCTACCTGCTCACATCCTTGTCTTTCCCTATCCTCTCATGGCTCAGAAGGTTCACTCCATGGTAGCAACAAGAAAGGCATGGAGGGTTGGCTCCACAGCAGAAGGAGCACATGGGGAGCTTGTTCACACCATAGTCATCTATCAGAAAGCAGAGAAGATAGGCCAATACCAGAAGTGGATCTGACCTTCAAAGGCCCAGCCCTGCACACTTATTTATGCTAGCCAGGTCCCACACCCTAAAGCCTTTCCAGACTTCCAAATAGCAACATAGAATGGGGATCAAGTATTCAAAATGTGAGCCTGTAGAGACATTCCACATTTAAACCACAGCAAGATGGAGCCCACCAACACCCTGCTACTCAGTTAAGCCTCGCACTAAATGGAATGGTTCACACTATTCCATTTGTAAAATATGTTAATAGGCAAGACTGGCTTTGGAGGTGGATTCAGGGATGGGAGAACCTTCCTGAGGAGTGTGAGGGAAGCCTCTAGGAAACTGGAAGTATCTGTGCCCCTGCCTGGGTGCAGGACCCCTGGAGGTTTCCCTCCCATGGCAGTCACAAATCCTGGATGCACCCAGTGTGTCTCTTCTGTATTTGAGACACTGAGCAAAGCAATATTGAACCTGAGAGCAATAGCTTTGCACTGGAACCAGGAAAGGCTCAAATTCTCACTTTTGAAATTGAAAGACCATCAACATCGTGGTTTTCCTTGTAACTGTAGCATTTGTCTCTGACCTAGATTAACATCATCCCTAGCAAGCTCAGCAAAGGGACAAATGTCGAGAACCACTTCCTCACACTCTGGTCAGTGCCTGCCTCCTGGCAGAGAGAGGGAGGAAGGAAATAGCTGCATAGCTTAACTTAAGCTCCTGAGCACACAGAATGCTGGCAGCATCAGTAGCAAAGACCTACCCTGGTCTGTGTCCATTAGACTGAAATGGGTGGCTTCCAGCTTATATGGGCACTGCCCCCTGTGCTATCGAATGGATGGGACCTGCAGCATGCCTGGCTACAGCCCTGCCTGTCACAGGTCCCCTGTGCCTCCAGGCAAGCACGGGGGAGCCTTCTCTGCAGGCTTCCTGCTGGCCCAATTACGGGAGTGAATTGGCAAGATGACAACACCATTATTGAAAACCAATGAAATATGATTTGGGCTTGGCTGCAGAACAGTGATGGAAAGCCTGCTGTGACATGCCATTGGAAGGGAAGTTCTAATCCACGCAAAGTACTTTAGGTTCACAATGGGAAATGTTCTGGCTAGCTGTCCTTGAACAGATTTGGGGTCCATGCCCCCTGAGCTTTGAGACGTGCTCAAAGCCAGAGAATTGGAACAATGGACAGAAAGACCTCATTGTATTCCTCTAAACCAGTCTGGTAGGAAGCCCATTGAATAGTCCAGTAAGTCTGTGACAGGGACATCACCGTGTCTCTGAACAGCCAGTGCTCACAGACACATGGTACCTACCTGCAGAATCCCAGCACCCTAGGGACACTCTGCTACAGGGAACAGTGACATGGCACATTGGTTCAGATGGGCCTCCCTAGCTCAGCAAGCCCTGGAAGGTTGACATTTGGATGCAGAGAGCCCGTAAGAGAGAGTCACACAGAGCCTTTCTCTTCCTCCAGAGCATCCCATGGACGGCCTGCTCCCACCAGCCAGCCTGTCATCCTGGGCCCTGAGCACCCCCACTGGCTCAGCATCCTTAGGACAGTGCTGCTCATCTCAGGTGAAACTTTGGGGCCCCCTGGGAAGCTGAGGAAAAGCTTGCTGCTGACCGCCTAAGTTTGGAGCAGAGCTGGCATCTCTGGGCAAGTCAGGAGCCAGGATCTTGGAACAGCCTGCTTCTGCTGCTCAGGGATGCCAAGTCAAAGGGAAGACAAGCCCTCAGGCTGTGGCAGTCACCCTCCCCCACCCCATGTGACACTCTAGCACCTCAAACAACCCTGAGTTCCCAGACGGTCCCTGCCCCGCCACAGCACGTCCCTCTCATCTAGCCTTTGTCACCTCCCAGGGGACACTCTGCTCATTGGTATATTCAGAACCTGCTTGGCTGCCCTAACCCAGGCCAGGCACAAGCTATAACCCTACCTGAGGAGGCTGTGACACGTGGCCCACACTCTTCCTGCTGGGTGCTCCATAGATCTGGGTGGGCCACCGCAGGGAAGGGACCCTTAAGACGCTAGCTTGAGTCAATATACAAGCTCCAGCCTGTAGCTCCTGAGCCAACTGACCAGACCTTATTTTCTTTTTAGAACCAGTCAGCCATAGAATCCAATAATCATATAAACCTTTGTCTAATTAACTAGACGTTTAAATGGAGCCTGGTTTGGCAAAAACAAGTCAGCAATTCCATTAGAAATCTAGCCTCTGACAGCGTGTCCCCTCTGTGGCCTCCTTAGGAAGAACACAGCAAGTTTTCTCATCTCTGAGATGAGAAAACCTGTATAATTTAGCTAACTTCTTATTTGAGTGATGTATCATCTCAGCTGTGGCTCCCCAACCCCGTTTCTCTTCCGTTTCAGTTCATTTTCATTTTGTAAGTGGTTTGGTGGCAGACATCCTGAGCAGCCGGTCTGAGGGCCAGTCCAGGGGCAGGCCATGTGAGGAACTGCTCCCAGGGTGGGTGTGCTGCTGTGGAGGAAGGGGGTCCTCCCCCAAGGTCTCAGGTAGAGATAAGTGTAACTGCCTACCCTGACTGTAGAGGACCTTCATGAAGATGTGGTGAAGGACACGGAAGGACCTGGTGAACTTAGAGGGTGTTCTCTGTGAGCCGATGAGGGCCTACCCTCAGGTCACGGAGGAGGCTGAGACCTGAGGTAAAGTAATATGGTGGCCATAGTCCAAAACCTTTCACTTAGCATCTGCTGCCTATAACCCTGACCATGTAGACCACCACAATAACTCTTGCAGACCCTAGAATACTGGGAGGTGTGGTCCTGGGTCTCACTTTGGGAGATCAGGGCTTGGGATGGCCCTTTCACCCCATCTCTGTGCCCCCACCCTCTCCTCACACCCTCTGGGCCCTTGCAACCTGGATGGAGGACATGAGGCAAAGGCCTGGCCTGGGTCCTGCCTCTGGGTTACCTCAGTACAAGCTCGTGTCCTGGAATGACCCAACTATGGCTCCCTAGCCTACATCCTAGGTCCCATGAGCTCTGTGGACTGCTGCCCATTGGTACTACAAGACCCTCTCCTGGAGATCTTCCACAGCTGTGGGATAGGCCCAGGCTGAGGACCGAGATTTGGCCTGCCCATCTTCCTCCACCAAGTACCCAGAGAGGGAAGAACAGTTCCCATCCAGAACCAGAGAGAAAGACACTCCCTGCCCAGGCTCTTCCAGATGATTTCCCCATCACATCCTCTGCTGCTACTGCTGCAGCTTCAAACTGGACCAACAGCCCCAAAGATGTCTATCTGCCCAGCCACTTCTTTCCTTTGGGCTCAGAGCCTAACCTACACCAACAGTGGCCTTTCTGCACCAAAGTGATTGAATGGATAGGACAATAGTTTCACAACATAAGGACTCCAGGTGGGAAGTAAGCCCTCGGAGTTGGATGCTGTTACCCTCACGACCCAGGAGTACAAAACAAATGAAATGAACCCAGGTCCATCTTTGTTGCAGAGCCGAGGCAACACTAAGGTACATAAACTCGGGCCCTCCCAACCACAAAGAAATGCAGAGGCAAAATATGTAAAGGCAGGTGGGCTGAGAGCTCCCTCGATGACCATAGTTTGCCAAGCCACCACTGAGCCCAGAACCTTCCATGAGAATGGGGCTCTTGGAGCTTGGTGACTCCCACATGGCATTCTGTAACCTTGGAACAATGTCCTGCAGCTCCGGGCCCTAAGCCCAGACGCTCTAAGGGAAATATTGACAGACATTTATTGTTCATGAATATTAATGATTTTCGGGGGCTGAAAAATATCTTCAGTGAGTGTTTCAAGTGAAAAGACAAGTGCCAGTGGGCGAGGAAACATTCATGACAGATTAAACACAAAAGATCAGCCACGTCCAGAATACATTGCCTCCCTCCTGTCACCACGGAGAAGACAAAAATAGAAGGAAAAGAGGTGAAGCAAAAGAGCAGCGGCCAGTGTCACGCATACGAGAGCCCTGTGCAGTGGAAGGTTTTGGACTCAGGGGCATCTTGGCAATCTCCAGCGATCCAGGACAGCTCACCCCTTTTCCCTCCTTTTTCTCTGTGGTCAAGAGAGCACCGATTCCTTCATGTCCTGCAGCACTGCTTCAGGCCTGGAGCAAAGACAGACTTCATTAATCCACTGCTGTCAGTCTGTCAGTCACCATGTCACCATTGCACGAAGCCAGACTCCCACCTGTATTACCTCACAAAACAAGGTCCCACGCTGGTAATGCAAGAGGATCAGATCCAGAAAGACACTCAGTCTGCTGGGGACCAGCAAAACACTAATGAGATCACTGGGAGCTGCAGTCCCCCGTGTCTGAGCTGACAGACTCAGAGAGAGTGGGTAGAGGTGCTCCCGGAGGCCCATGCTGAGCAGCTCAGAGACAGCAGGAGGACATCTGTCCACGTTAGCCCGTGGGTCTACAGGTTCTGTGTATTTACCCAATGTGTGCTGCTTGCCCATGGTACACAGACACAGCTAGTCATAAAACCCCAACCTCGAGGGTTGACAGCAAGGGGTGACTGCTCAAAACAAGAAGATTCTCGACAGTCAGCTCTGTCAGTATGCAGAGACAAGCTTCAACCTGTCTGTCATGCCATGGCACTGATGTGGTGGGGGAGTGAATGAGTTAGTTTTATTCTGATACATAGGACTCCAAACATTAGTACTTAGGGCACCAACACCCCTTTGTAAAACTAAGTTTGGTTTTATGTGCATACATATATAAACATACATCCACGCTCCCCAACACCCCTTCATTGTTAATGGTGCCTGGCATGGCAGAACGGCTCTATAGTGTTACCGTGTATGTTCAGGCTTTGAGTCCTCAACCACTGCACGTCCTGGACCACTGACCCTATCCACTTCCATATTACAGTACCCAGGACCCTTGCCTGTCTTTCCCTTTTTATCCTTTTTCTCTCTCCCTTCCCTTTTTCTTTTTCTGGGTGTCCCCATGGGCTGAACCCTGACCACACCCTAAGGGCACTGAAACAAATAGGCCCAGACCGCAAAGGCCCCAGGTTAGTGTGCCGATCTCACCCCTCAACCGTGAAGTTGGCTTGGGAAAGGAGTGTTTTTAACAATAGCCTTCAGGACAACACATTCCACAGAGGACCAACAGACCCCTAGGCAGGATGCTGGTGGTAGCAGGCATCACTGGGCACCAGGATTAGGACGGGGCTCCAGGACCAGTCAACACGACTTTTACCATTCTTGGCTTTTAATCCCACTACGATAGTCTGTCATTTGACCAACCTGGAGGAAGGAGGTCGCTAGCTTCTGGTCACTGTGTGTGGCAGTGCCTGGTGATCCCCAGCTGTATCTGGCTAGCTGTATACTAGCCTTTGCCCTGAGGGCAGTTCAGGAGGAAAGGCCACTGGCTCCTGAAGATGTACCTTGCATAAGTAAGTGCTTTATCAGAGTGACTCTGTGACTTCTGGGTCTGGTGACATCACAGTAGCAGGGCTTACAGGCAGAAGGAAATTAAGGCAAATCACAGCCAGTGACCATCTAACCTGCCAGGCCAGGTCTTCACCAAGCAGCCCCTGCCCAGCCATGGAGCTGCGCTGCAGTGCTAGTGACCCTGGGAAGGAGACTCCTGTCCAGGTTGCCCTGCCCTTTGGCTTACAGAGCCAGCACTGAAAAACATGGAGAACTCTTAACTACAGAAAAAGGAGAAGCATGAAGAGAAAGTCAGTGCCACCATGGCTGGCCTGGAGGAGCCCTTTCCAGGGCGTGTTCCTGTCTCAGAAGGAGGAGTGACCCTGGCAGAGTTCTGACAGCCTGAGCTTCCAATAGACCTACAGAGGCCCTGGCCAGCTGCGTTCTGGCCACTTGAGGTGTGCACCTGACACCCTGGGGCCATGTCATCATCAGTGTGTCTGGCCTGGATGTCCTTAGGAGGTGATTACAGGCTCAGTCTTGTCACAGATGATTTAGGCCCTGTTTCCCAGGTAGCCAGTGAAGCCTCGTAGCACCCCAACTCAGGTGGGTGCCCATGGCAGAAATTAGGAAGTTACAGTCAATTTTGCAAGTCTTTAGTTTGGATGTTTTGCAGCCAGCTGTGACTCTACAGGGCTCTGGCAGCACATCTGGGTGGCAACAAGGCTGCCTGCTACCTGGGAGCATGTGCTGTCTCCAAGGTTCTGATGGGAATCCCAGGGCTGCAGGGCAGTGTGCCCCCAGGAAGAAGCAGAATGGCCATGCCCGAGGGCATATCCCCAGCACTGCCTGCTGCCTACCCCAAGACCCTGCCTCCATTCTTATTTTTCAAAGCCAGTAAGACGACAGCAGCGTGTGTGGGTCAGGTTCCATCCCTGCCTGGGCAGCCTGGCCATGAGAACACTGGCTCAGGTTTCTCCTGTGATAGAAGCCCATTGTTGCCAGCTCTCCCATGGCGTTTCCCATGCAGAGCAGAGGCCTCCAGGCTGGCTCCTCAATCAGGCTGCTTGGGCCAAGGGGCTTCAGAAAGATGAGCCAAGTGGGGCAGGTGCAATTTGATTAGGATCTGGGAATGTGTAAAGTGACCCCCTTGATGGCTGCTGTTGCCAGAGCAGGAGGAGGGTGAGGGCCCAGGGTGTGAGTGTGTCCCCTGGTACTCTCCATGTCCTGTCTGCTGAGCCCAGCTACCCTCCAGACAGGACATGGAGGCTGGAGGGTCTCTGTAAGCGGGGCATAAGCTTAGACAAGGGTTCCAGATAATGCCGACAAAGGGGCAGATGCAAAGAGACCATTTTTATTGGACAATGACACCAAGTACATTCATCTACAACCAAAACTCCCTTGTTCCCTAACAGCCACCTTCCACTTTCTGCCTCTCCTGGGGACCCTGGAGAAGCTGGGTCTTTCATGTGACTCACTTTTTTACAGTGCCCCTGAGATTCTTTTGTGTCCGTGTTTCCTTCCTTTGCGTAGCTGGATAACGTTGCACTGTGTGGATGGACCCCCTGCTTACCCGCTCATCCTCTGGTGGACACGTGGCCTGTTTGCCTCTTTGAACGATGCCGCCCGAGAACTGTGTACAAACATCTCCGAGCCCCTGCTTTGCGGGTCTGCATGCCAAAGGAGAGTCTCAAGGGCATATGGTGCCTCTACAGCTAACCTTTTCTGAAAACACCAAACTGCTTTCTGCCTTCATCACTTTACATCTGACTGGAACACGTGGTCTCCGGGTTTTGCATGGTCTCCCCTGCTCTCTTTCCCTCGCCTTGCTTTTCCGGGCCACCCGGGAGTGCAGCATTAAACGTGGGCACCTTTTATTTGGTCTAATTTGGTCTGGCTGGAATTATTTGCGTCGGCGGAGAGAAATATACCTAACAACATCCCCATCAGCAGCACACTGAGGCTCACCGCAATCCTTGTGGACACACGTGTTCTGTGGTTTTGATTATAGTCACCTTGGCAGGCCGGAGGCAGCATCTTTCCATGGCTGAACTCAGATTTCTCAGTGATTGACAGTGGTGCCCCGACTCTCCCTGTGCCACTAGTAGTACATCTTTGGAGAAATATCCTTGCAAGACCTTGACTCAAATGTTCTGTCTCACCTGAGACACTATGGACACTGCCCCCGTGCCCCCAGTGTCATCTTCAGAGCCTCTGTTGAGAACTTGGCTAAGGACCAGGGGCTGGTGGAGCTGGTTGCCTCAGGGCCCTGCCCCCCAGCCTTTCCCAGCAGCCCCCAGGGGTCCTGGGCTATACCCATTGACTGGCAGTGGCGCGAGAACACGCAGGCTGCGCTTTCTCACGGTTTGAGTTACAAACCCTAAGCGGGTTTAGTGATGGGATTAATTAAATGGATCAGAAATTGCCCTTCTCTGTGTCTGCTTTTCACCTTGCTTTCAGCAAGCACCTACTTCAGAACCATCAAGGACTTCCCCCTCCCCCCCTGAGACCAGGCGGCTCTCAAAACTACTGAGCGCCAATTAATTTGTCTCATTTACATGAAAAAGTGCAGAAGATGTCTTTTTACATAATTAACTATATTTTGCAAGTCATTAAAATTCTGAAGCCCTGCCCACAATAGCACCCTATTCACCACCAAAGATAAGTGCCTTGGCGGGTGGGAATGGCCCCCAGAGGGGCACCTCCCTCATGCATATTCATGAAGGGCTATGCTGCCAGCCCTTGCAAGGTCCCCTCTCCCTCCCTGGTTTGGAAGAGCTGGTTCCTGCTGGCCCAATAGGAGGGAGAGGACTGGGGTAGGTTCTTGGTGACCACTCCCTCTCCAGGCCAGCACAGAACACTCTCTGCCTCTCTGAACCATCTCCAGTAACCCAGTACAGAGGGCTCAAGATGGCTGCTTTGTTCCGGATTGCCTGTCCTAAGTCTGCAGACCAGTCTGAGGATGCTGTTTTTAGTGACTCTTTCTGATGTGGTACCCTTCCAAAGGGTGGGGTCTTGACTTGAAGGGGTGTCCCCCTACCATGCCAGTCTGCTCATTCACTGTGCATGCTCTGGGCTGGAGACAGGACTTCTTAGCTCTCCCGGTCTCCTCTGGTCTACTCAATGAAGCTGTTTCAGAGCCTATCAGACCCCGGTGGGGCCCAGATGGGCCTCCAGAAGGAAGCCCCTGTTTGCAGTCCACTAGATCTGTCTCTTCTTGCTTCCCTTTAGTCCTTCAACAAGAAGAGCCCTCTGCTAGCATTAAACAGGTTCGAGGGGACCTGTGTTCTGCTGGGAAGCCCTGGTACCCATTCTTGCAGGTGCTGCATGCTGCTTCTGTGGATGCTCAAGGATGCTCTAGCCCAGCAAACTCCATCAGGGAGCCTCGAGGGTGTAAGATGTTACATCATGGGAGATCAGCAGGAGTTTCTGTGTGCCCCAGAGAAAAGGAAGGGCAGGAGGTTCAGATACCCAACACTTGACTCCAAAATATCTTCCAGATCTATTCATTGTCCTGCTGGGTCCAGATTCCTACCAAGTCTACCCCTCAGTCCTTTACCCCAGAAAGTTGTGTCCTGGAGACACCCTAATTAACCTAATTGCATTGTCTTGCTCCCACAGGAGGGCCTTCTGAGATTGGACAGAGTCAACCCAGGAAATGCTCAGCTTTCCCCAGACAGAAGAAACTCAAGGTAGAGCAGCCTCTGTCCTCCAACCCAGAAGCCCACCATAGACTCTTACAGAGATGTGGGCAACAGTTACAGAGCCCTGGAGCCGTGGAGCTGCTCACCAAAGGACAGGTGGTGCCAACTTTGGGACCAGTCTGAGAAAGTGGAGTAGATCCCAGGAGACCAAGTACAGTAGAAAGCTTGAAATGTAAAATCCAGAAGCATGGGTACGGGAAAACATCCACAGTGCTCTGAAGGCTGCAGAGGAATTGAGTGACAGCCTGGGAGCTGGAGAAGGTAGATTCCTAGGGGTTACTTACACCTGTCTTTCTCTCTTCCCTTCCTTCTCCCCCTCTCTCCTTCCCCTTCCCCTTCTTTTTCTCCCTCCTCTTTCTCTCCTTTCTGCTATCTTCCTTCTCGTCTCCTGTCCATCCTTCCTTCTCCTCTCCTTTTCTCCTTCCCTCTTTCCCCTTTTCCCTCATTCCTTTCCTTCTTTTTCCTGTTCTCTCCTTTCTTTTGACTTTTTTTCCAGATACCTGGGTGGCTTGATTAAACAGGACCCAAAATAACCCAGGAGGAAAGTCATGGCTTCTGGGAAACCTCGAATGGACTCTCTTGGGAAGCAACTAAAACCCTGTCATGGACAAAATAGCAAAGCAAGAAAAGACTTGGCAAGAGAGAATCCCCTGGCCCCTTCCAAAACTCGCAACTCAGTATCACGGTGGTCTGTCTCTGTGAAAGTTCCTGGCCATTTCCAGACCACATACCTCTACTTTTAGCCTTGCTCCAGGCCTTTCTGGGGGATGATAGGACACTTGTCAAGGTGAAGAGCTGTCAAGAGGACACCCCACCTACCAAGGGCCTAGATCTATCTTCTAGCCCCGTCCAATTAGCTCCCTCCTAAGGTTTTTCTGACCAGACTTTAGATGACCCTGCCTGAAGGCGCTGAGTAAATCTCTCACTGCGGGGCAAGCCCATGTCTAATCCATGAGCTTCTTTTCCAAATAGCCAGCAGCAGGCACCTCATTCCCTTCAAGAAATAGCACTGACCCACAACCCCTAGAGACCATCAATGTCACTGTTGAGCCCAGATACACAGGCCAGGCCTCCCCAGAATACATACANCAGATACACAGGCCAGGCCTCCCCAGAACACACACACACACACACACACACACACACACACACACACACACACACACACACACACACACACCAAGAAAAATCATAGCCTAAGTCAAACATATAAGAAACATCCAGTCAGCAATGCTTGCAAGCTGGACCCAGGCTGAACAATCTCACCAGGGCAGTAAGCCCCCTTACAGCCTGGAACAGGCCACATAGGCCTTGCTGCTGCTTGTGTAGCCCAGAAAGGAAGACCTGAGGCCTGGTCAGGCTGATCTTGTGGACAGATCTGCTTCAAAGTAACCCTGGCCAATCTCCACCATTCTGGAACTATGGGGAACTGTGGTTCTTTTTCAGTTCAAAAAAAAAAATTTCTGTGATTGAAGAATTCTGCGTTCATCACAAAAGTCAAAGCAGAAGTGCTAGAGCAGTCATGCATGCTAGGGGTGGCACTGCCTCTCCACCATGAGCAGCGCCAACCCATCTGCCTGCTCCAGACATCTGCACAGCCTCTGCTTCACAGCTACTGTGGTGTGGAGCGGGCTTTGGGGGTACTCAGGACAAGTCCTGAGCCAGGCATGTTGTTTGGTCTGCCCATCAAGCAGTCTGGAACCTATTATGAAGCCTTTGACCCACAAGGTCATCCTCACTGTCTGGCCTGGGGGTAGGAAGGCACTTTTCCTGGATTCTGTCCTGTTCCTGAGACCCAGGAACCAACCGAAATGGCCCAAGTCAAGGACAGCTTGTGGTGCTAGGGTTGGCAGCCTGCACAAGGAAATGTGGGTGCAGCTTCACTTTAGAGGAGCCTGTGGAGGAAGCCTGGAGGTAACTAAGAAGCAGAAGTAAGGCTTTCACTTATCCAAGTGACCCAGCACCCCAGCTCTGCCAAAAGGTGCAAACGAAGCTTGTTATGGGCTGGGTCAGGCATCAAGGCCTTCAGGGCAGAGGAAGGAACAGACAGGGGAGATCCTCCAAATACACGTGTGAGCCCGAGGGGACACAAATGTACAACTCCCTAGACTGTCTGAGAATCTGCTTTCTCTCAGTTCAGACAGAGGGCCGGCCGCTCAGCATGGGGAGCTCATCACTGGCACAGAAGGAAGCTAGTCAGTCAGTGGCTGAACGGAGGACATGGGAAATAGAGAGGGAAACCCGTACTCTGCAGAGGCAGCCTCTCCTCAGCCTGTCTTGTTTCCTTCCTTCTTTGTCATATCTCCAGAACCTGGGAGCTTGTGTGGAAGAGACTCAATGCTCTTGCCCTTGGTCCTGTCACCTTACACATCAACATGATGGGAGCTAGTGCTTACGCCACAGCTCCTCATGCCTCATTCAGAGGGATCAGCAGAGGAGCCCTGGGCCTGTGCACTGACTTTCAGGGCAAGAGCTGCTGCTGCCAGCTCCTGAGAGCCAGCACTTCCAAATGAATCAACAACAGTGCCATATTTACACCACAAGAATTGACAGGCACCAGAAATTCAGGGGTTGATTTAACCTTAATTTTTAGAGATTTACCAGCAGCAACCAATGGGATATGTAATTTTCCCCATCCAAGACAAAGCCTTCTCTTCTCGTTTTCCCTCTTTTTATGTAATTTGTGTCTTCATTCAGGATTCTCAGTGCCTGGCATGAAGGATCCACTCAACAAGCCTGCTGCTCCCCAGGGACCAGCCAGCTGAAGACCCTGAGTACAAGTGTGCCAGGCTCCTGCAGGAAGGAGAAAACACTGGCCACCAGGGAAGTCAGAGGTCAAGGACCTGTCATACACAAAGGAACAGAATCTCATTGGACCCGAAGCTTCAGGGAGTCCATATGCTTTCCTCTGCCTGGAAGTTGAGAGGTGTCAGGGAAGAGTGAAGCCAGGCTGACCATGAAGGGTAGTGGGCAGTCAGGAAGTGAGGACCAGAAGGAAATCCCTGCTGGAATCCATCATCTGAGAATTCAAATGGCCTTTCACATTTTGCTGAAACCAGGTCTATAGTTCACTGAGGCCTGTCCCTTAACTGTCTTCTACCCCATTGGGTATTCAAGTGCACAGTCTGAGGCTCATGGGAAAGATCTGTTGCATCCATTGTCCTTGGATCGGTTCCACTGTCCTTGCTCCATTAGAGGGCAGCACTCAATGGACCAGTTCCATGGCCTTGTCCCAGCACAGCTCAGCAACCCATTTGTCTTCTACCAGTACGGTTTAGCATCCTGTAGACAAGTTCCATTGCCCAGGCCTCATCACAAAGTCTTCTCTTCGCCCACTTTGAGCCAGAGCTTAACTTGTCTCCTTGATCCAGCTGTATCCCATAAACCCTGCCTCCTTGTTTAACTGTATGCAATAACCCTTCATATCTGTTCAACTCTGTGTAATAAACACACTGAACTACCAGGGTTCTGTGGTTTCTCCATCAGAGACTTCAGTATAACTGAACCCCGGTTTTCTGTGTGTCTGTCTGCCCCTGGAACTGTGCAGGACGTGACAGAGATCAAACTGTGTTTAATCAGACTCGATATTTAGCAGACATTTCTCAAGAATGAACAAAATGAGATTTTGACTTGGGAAAAAAAAGGTAGAAGATAGAACTGAGCCAATGATAACAGTCAAGCTCCCAATCAAAAACTGGAATTGTGAAAGCCTCACACTGTGAGCTATACGCAACACCAGCACCTGAGCGCCGGTCCTCCGAGCTGTGTGTCGCTGTGATAAGGGGCCTCAGCACTGGGGAGGCTGCACAAGGACGGGAGACCCCCCAGGGTGATAAACCCATGTTTCCCAAATGGCCAACTTCTAACTCTGCAAAAATCACTGTCAAAAATCCATTCAGGGATTCTGGATTGTTATGTAACAGAAATGTTCTGACTTGGATGCACCGTCATAATCTCCTTTGAACTAACAAAGATGTGTTGAGTTTTAGTTAATTTCAAAGAACAGCATCCACAGTTGTCAACAAAGTCTACTGAATTCTCCCTGTGTCTCCTGTGTGAAGCTGCCGTTGGTAGCAGACACACTCTGACCGCAGAGAGGATACAGAAGCATCTGAGAAAATCGAGCTGCCTTCTAGCAAGCCCAACACTACACAGAACCTAAAAACTGTTTTGTTGTTGTTGTTTTCTCATTGGAACAGTGATGTGGCTCAGCAGATACAGGCACTTGCTGCCAAACAGACAACCAGGACACAAACAGAGGGAGAAATAAACCAACATCTGTCAATGGTTTCCTGATGTGCACACACATGTTGTGGTGGGGGTCCACACCGCATACACTCACACTCACATGTACGATAAACAACTTTTTAAGTAGTGCGGCTCCACCCTTTTTATTTGGAAAATATTTATATTCTTCATCAGAATGTATTATCTGTGCTGAAGTGAATGAGTTTGTTGTGGATAACTTTTAATGAGTTAACAAAATGTAATTGACGTCTTTCCCTTCTCTAACGTCTAGCCCAGTAGCTCCACCCCTGTACAAGCAGGGGCCTGGCAGTGACCTGAAGATCAGCCGAGAACTGCTGATCAAAAGCCATGAATTGCTGGTTGGAAGCCAGCAGATAATTGTGTCTCGCCTGTGGCTGCTCAAGTCACCCATGTCGGCACAGAGCCAAGTCACAGTCTTAGCCCTCAGTGATGGACACTTGTGGCCTGTAGGCTTCTGTGTTTGCCCTATTAATCAAGACCCTTTAAAAGAAAAGATCTTCTACTCTCAAAGAAATACATCACCACTATAGGAAATCTAGCAAACACAGAAAATGTACAAAAACAAACAAAATCCTTCACCCAGTGACAGCCATACAGAGGTATTCCTCCTCAGCTTTACTAAAGAGATGGGGGTAAAATAGCTTACTATTGGGCCAATACTGTTTCACTGAAGCCCAGTTAGTGCGGTGTTCCCAGAATCTCAAAATGGTGTGTGGACCGCAGACTCCAGCATCTTCCCCTACATCTGTTTGATTAACACTGTTCAGGATCCTGGAATCCATATCTTAAAGCCTTATTTATGTCCCCCTCCCTCCGTGAGGTTTGAAGCTGACTCATTCAGAGGATCCCTCTCCAGTGCAGTTGGGTGAGGAGGGCAGCAGCTGGAGGTCCATGACATAAGGCATCTTGCCTTGGGTTTCTTTGCACGGGTGGGGGAGTCCTAATGTTGCCAATAACCTCATATCTAGTCTTCCCAGTCACCCTCGGGCAGTGGTTCTGAAGATGTTGGAAAACTCAGAAACTTGGGATTTGCCAGGGAAACTGGCATTAGAGAGACCATGTGTGATGCAAGCAGCAGGTCTGTGGTGTTAGAGGTGCTGTCTTCGGTAGATTTAACTGAACTTGACACAGCCTAGGTCATTTGAGAAAAGAGTATAAATTGAGGGACTGCCCGAATGACTATCGGCAATTCTTTTGATTGTTAATTGATGTAGGAAGGTTCAACCCACCATGGGCAGCACCATTCCCTAGGAAGGTGGTTTTGGGCTATATAAGGAAGATAGCTGGGCATAAACTCACCTAGCCTTTAAGCTGTGTCCCTCCATCATTGCTGCTGCACTCCCTTGCCTGTGAGTTAGTTCCCTGATTGGAAATAGTGCTGTGTAGAATAGCAAGCAAACTTGCCTTCAGACTCTGCTTTGAGTTCCTCCCCTGATTTCCCTCAATGACGAACTATAACCGATAAGATGAAGTGAACCCTTTCCTCCCCTAAGTTGCTCTTGGTCTTGATATCTGTCACAGCAACAGAATGAAACTAGAAGAGATACCCGAGTCTTATGGAATTCAAATGATGTCACTACATGGCCAGGATACAGAACATGGAGCTCCAAGATGTGGTCTTTTCCCTGCTGGCATTTGGTCCGGCTTTTGTCCAGTTTTTCCATGTATTATCCCCTGACTTGCTCTGTTAAATTGTATGATGGAAGATTCTAAGTTTCCTTTTTATTTAACGTGGGCTCACAGTTAAGAGATTTCCTTGAGTCTCATATGAGATTTTTTTTTTAAAAAAAGCAGTATTAGGGACTAGTAAAACAATGGGGATTTTTGAAGTTAAGCTGGATGCATTTTCTTTTTTTTTTCAGCTTGTACACAGATGCTTTATTTGGATGTTAATAGATTTCAACATTGTCTGCAAGATTCTCTAACAATGCAAAGTCTTCTCATATACTAAAAAAATCAATTTAGTCAGTGTAATTGCTGTATTAATGTGAAAACCTTACAATAAAATGCAGTATGGTATGTGTGTAGTCAGTTTCCATGCATGTATGGCTACTACCTGTATGTCTGGCATCTTCAGAAAACTGAAGAATCCAAATGAACAGTAAAAAAGATGATTTAAGATGCCTGGCATGTTTATGATTACAAATCTTGCAACAACAACAACAACAAAGCAACAACACAGTTAACTTGAGGATTCAACCAACACCAACCCAAATATATACTACGTTCCATAAGCCCAGGCTTATATACAATATATTAACATTTGTGTTAACTTAATGCTCAAGAAAAATTATGTTTTAACATATGTAGCATATCTGAGATATTTTACTTTGGCAACTGGAGACTATCGTGTCCAATGCAGCTAAAAACTACATTTTTAAAAGGAATTATGTACTATTATTACCCCCAAAGTAACTGAAATTATATAGTATCATTTTTTCCACAATCATTGGTTTTACAAAGCATCATTTCTGTGAGAAGTTCATTAATTAGAACAAAACATATTTAACATGCTAAGAAGATTCAAATTGTTTTACCTATTAGTTATCAAGAAGACATAATCTTAGTACCACCACACATATTCTTTACTTCTCATAACATATAGTATGCAAAAACTAGCAATTGGATTTAAAGCTTAAAACCTTTTTAGGTCTACTGTTGAAGAACTAGGCATTAAAATATTCAGTAGTCCGCATTTTCTTTTATACGATAATCACATGGATTTGTGAAATGTCATAGTTTGAATATGAATGTCTCCCACAGGTTCATATTTTGAATTCCTGTCCCTAGATAATGGTCTCCCAGGTATTTGAGGTGGTGGGTACTTTGGGAGGTCAGGTCTGACTGGCAGGAGTAGCCACTGAAAGCAAGTCTTTGAAGGTTACATCCGCCACTGTCCCTACCTGGTTCTCTACTGTTTGGGCCATGCCACCACCTCACAGTCTGCTATCATAGACAGAGACTCCCATGCTTTCCTAGTTTGATGGAACCATCAAATCACCATCTTTCTTTTTCATGTCCTGACATGTGATATAAATGGGTTTGTCCCCCATGCCATTTCCATCTTTCACCCACCAGAGCTTAAGACCAATGAGCCAAAACCTTGAAGGCTGTGAACTGAAACTACCCATTTTAGGAGCAGTGTATTACCTGAGGCATTTTGTAAAATGATGAAAAAAGCCAACTAACACAGAGGCTCTTTTACAAGCCCAGTCTCATATTCAAAATAGCAAAGATCCTTGGACTCCTACATTGCCCCATGCCTGTGTATGCTTAGTGACCCCTTGTGTTCTCCCTAGGCCTAAGCTCCCATTAATAAGAGTCCCAACACATGTAAATCCTATGACCATGTGATGGTTTGAATGGGAATGGCTTCATGGGCTCATATGTTAGAATGCTTGGTCCCCGGTTGGTGGAACTGTTTGGGAAGGATCGGGAGGTGTGGCCTTGCTGGAAGAGATGTATCACTGAGGATGTGCTTTGAAGTTTCAAAAGACTCACAACATTTTGAGTTAGCACTTTGCTTTGTATTTGTGGATCAAGATGTACGCTTTCAACTGCTACTCCAACACCATGACTGCCTGCCTGTCACTGTGCTCAGCTCTGCGATGGTGACAGACTTGAGTCATCTGAAACTGTAAGCCACAAATAAACCCTTCCTCCTGCAAGTTGCCTTGGTCATAGTTATTTATCACAGCAATGGGAAAGTAACTAAAATAGACCACTTATAAGTGGGTTTATATTCCAAGCTCTGTGACTAGAATGAAATCATTGATTCTGGTAGCCATCTGAGCTATCTCCCTAAGAGCCTGGGGAAGTCCAGGGTTTCTTTGCTCTCTGGATTCCTCTTCACTGCTTCTCCCACCAGTCCTCACATTTTAGGGTTTTAACAAGAACAGAGTCTGAACTGAGTGACACCTTCCAATGCATCAGACAAGCAAGGGTGACAAGGGCTCTATCAACTGCCTGTCACAAAAGCCAGAGAGAAAGACAAAGGGATTTTACTAGACCAGAAATGTATGCAAATTACCATTTTTTGAAGCAAAGGATTTTGCAAAAGGAACTTTACAGCTTGGCATGAGTGACAGGATCTCTGTCCTTGGAACCCTGTGCGGTTGAGTCACCATCCCTCCCAACAGCATAGTGACACTCAGCTTCAGCATTACAGACCGGTGTGAAAGGGGAAGCTTTCAACACTGATGAGCACAGTGGAAAAGAAAATGCTTAGGTCATGGCATAGAGAAGACTCTCCTGAGAAGCACCAGCATCGGACTGTAAGGAAAAGGCTGGGTTTACTGGCTATGGTAAAAAGAACCACCTTCCTCACTCCCAGCACAATGGGCTATGTTTTGTTCATTCGCTAACTCTTCTGAAAAGAATCAGGTCTCGCCCTGTGTGCAGAAGTCAACTGTCTGAAGGTGTTGGGAAGACTGCCAAGTCAGTGTGTACCTGAGGGACTCCAGGGAGAAGGAAGCTCAGAAAGACAGTCCTCTCCCTCAAAACACTAAGGCCGCATCTGTTGTAGGCAGCTCGGGACAAGTCCTTGTCACAAGAACATGCCCCTTGTCCTCAGCTGTGCAACATCCTAGACCAGTTCTGAGATGCTAACGTGGTCCAAGGTGGTGTCTCCCTCAGGTCTGAGATATGTCTCCTCCATCCCAAGGGAGAATTTCCTTCCATCTGCCTTGGCTAATGTGCCTCACCTTGGGGTTGGGGCAGGAAGCAAGATTGGTTCTGGATCTTGAGGAAAGAGACTTAGTGGTAGACATAAGAGTGATGTTCAGCTGCGTTTTCCCCCTGAGTCAGCATCCCTGGTCCCCAGGAGGAAAGCATACATTCCTGTGGGCAGGAACCTTATAACACTCTCTAGGGGTACCAACCCAGAGTGGGCTGGGAAGGTGTAGGATCCAAGAGAATGCAGGCCAAAAACAATACAGCCATGGATGCCAAGGGTCCTCCAGGGATGTGAAGATGCTCTGGCCAAAGGGTAGAGCCAGAGCAAGGAGATTAAACAGCATCCTTCCTCCTGCCCAGAAACTTCATTGCTACCAAGTCTATGCATGTTGGTCCAGGTGTAAGCACGTATGCTCAGGAGGGCTAAGGAGGGCAGAGCTTGCTGTCGCTGCTCTGAGGAGTGGAGGAAGAGTGACGTTTTGATGGCAGATATTGTCCCAGTTTCATGAGAAGCAGACGTGTGCCTTATGCATGTGGTGATGAGCATGTGCAAGAATGGCAGAGAGCTGGGGCGCCTGCAGCTTGAGGGATAATACTCTGCAGCTTCTTGCTCTTCTGAAATCAGTTCCAAACCAGTGGTGCATGTGCCAGAGTCCAGGATCATCCAGGGTTGCAAGTCTGCAGGCCTGCAATGCCCTGAGCATTGGACCCAGCAGAAGGGAGTTGTGGGTAGGGAGCCCTCTTGACCCTGGGTGAGAGCTCACTGCATCTGTCCACCCCAGACACTGGGTTTTTCAAACCCTTGTTCTATGACCTGCACGGCCAAGGAGAAAAGAGTGAGAGAGTTCCCCAGCTCAGGCTCCTGCCTGCAACCATGAAAGGAAGAATGAAGGATATCACATGTGTCCAAAGGGTCCTGGAAAGTCTCTCTGGAGCCACCTTCTCGTGGGAAGTTGCTTCAGATGGGACCCTTCAAGTAGTCAGGCATTTTTTTTTTCATAAATAGGCCAGAGGACACAAGCCTCTGATTAAGGGTGTGATGGTGAGCGGGTACCAGCTGTCAGCACCACTGTTTGATATGTAAGTGTCAGGGAGTTAGATCTCTGCCAGGTATGTAAATGCAATGAGCTGTTAGAATCTTGGAGTCCACATCTGCAAGGTGTGTGGCCGAGCCCTTGGCAGGTTTCCCTGGACAGCAGAGAGAGCCCCATTGCCAGCTAGCGATGGCCAGTAATCACAGGACTCCATCTGGACCCTGTGAACCACGGTAGGAGAAGCTACACAAAACAGACCTGCTGCCACGAAGAGAAATGGGGAGGTGCCTTCATGAACTAAGGGTTTAAACGCATTTGAGGAAGCCTGAAGGCTGAAGGCAAAGTGGCAGTGGGTGACATGGCACAGAGTCCCTTGCATGGTCTATGCACAGAGGAAGACACCACTGAGGAGTGTTATCCACACTACAGACTTGGGGGAGCTGCGATGCAGAGCTATCGCAGGGAGGAGCAAGGTCACGCTGGTGTGTGGAGGCAGCAGACAGTCCAGCCGTGGAACTTTGGTACCTCCCAACACCCCCAAAGACCCACACCCTCAGCTCTGATGACAAACCCTCCCAGATGCCTCAGGCATGAGATCAGAAGCTCTGGCAATCCATACCTGCCTGAAAAGCTACCAGATTGGCTTCCGGGACACGAGAACTGGGAAACAAGGAGCTCCCAGTGGTCCTGACCAGGCCCTGACCCTCCTGTGGGCAACAGAGGCACCAGAGAAGTGAGGATTCCATCCTGGCCAGCCTAAACTGCAGCCCTGACACCCTAGGCATCAGCTTTGTCTGAAACGGAATGAAAAAGTGCTGGCTTCCAGGAGGCTTCAAACATCTTCCAGGACAGAGCAAAGACCAGCAGTACCATAGAGGCAGAATGCCCAGGATGCCCTTGAGATTTCAGGAGAAAAGAAAGCTAATCCCTGATTCAGCTATGGTTAATCTCAGCTGGGTGCCCACAAGGCCAACATTTACCTTAAAAATTAGGGTGCTCTCCATGTAAGGCAGGACTGAATCTAGACCTTGATGGTGGCATATAAACAATGCAGGCATCAGGAAGTGGAGGAGGGGAGTCCAAGGAGAGGATCCTGGTGTCACACAGTCACATGCTGACCACAGAAAAACAGCTGCTATGACACTGGGTGTCAGGAGAAACAACAACACTGTGTGAGGGGCTTACTGTGTGAAGTTTCTGCTGTATGAGTGCTCAGTGTATGAAGTGCCATTGTGTGAGGAGCTCACTGCGTAAAATGCCCTCTGCATGAGCTGCTGCCTGTATGAGGTGTTTGCTGTGTGAAGTACTGCCTGTAGGATATGCTCTCTTTGTGAGGTGCTCCCTGTTTTGGAGTGCTCCCTGTGAGAGATATCCAGTCTGTGAGTGTGTTGGTTTGAAAGAAAATGCCCCCCCAAAGGGAGGTGTGAATTTGTTGGAAGATGTATGTCACCGTAGAGATGAGTTTTGAGGTCTCATATATGCTCAAGCCACCCCCAGTGTCTCAGACCACTTCCTGTTGCCTGCGAGTCAGTACATAAAACTCTCAGCTACCTCTGCAGCACCATGTCTGCCTGTGTGCCACATGCGCCACCATGATGACAATGGATGGAAACTCTGAACTGTAAGCCACCCAATTAAATAATTTCCTTTGTAAGAGTTACCATAGTCATGATGTCTCTTCATAGCCATAGAAACCCTGTGACAGTGAGGTACTGCCTATAAAGGTCATCTCTGTAGGAGGTGTTCCCTGTAAGAGATGTTTGCTATGTGAGGTACTCCCTATGCAGATCCTCCCTGTAGGAGATGCTCCCTGCAAGAGATGTTTGCTGTGTGAGGTACTCCCTATGCAGATCCTCCCAGTAGGAGATGCTCCCTGTAGGAGGTGCTCCCTGTAGGAGATGCTACCTGTATGAAGTATTTGCTGCTACAAAGGTTGAAAGGACAACATGATTTGATTACACTGGAAGGAAGGAGAAAGGAAGGACAAGGAAGGTGATAGGGCCAGTCCTCACCAGTGAGGAGGATCAGCTCACCAGGAGCTGATCATCATGACAGACTTACCTGTGGGATTGGTTATCACGAGAAGCAGACTTTTCACTGGCTACTTCTATCCCAGGAACTTGGACCCTTAAGGCTCACATATGTAAGGGTATGGAAAGCAACTGGGCCAAGGAGAAGCTGAAATCAATGTGGCTATTGCACCCAGCACTGCAGGGTATGGGCACCCTGTGTTGGGCAGCAAGGACTGGAGCTGGGACAGCACAGAGAGCCAGGAGGTATGAACTGGGCCAGGGGTAAGCAGTATATGTGTAAAACAGCTCCTTTGGGGTCAAAGAAGTTCCTCTAGAGAGACACAGCTTTAAGCATCAGCACCAACACACATCTCTTCCTTGGGTTCTTAGCATCACAGTCTGCCTAAAAATAGCATGGCCTAGCAGGCTAGGTCTTGTAGGAGCAGATCCTCGGGGCCCACTGGCCTCTGCTCTTGAGAATTGCAGCACGAAGGATAATGGGAGAGTCCCACCATGCTTGCCACCCCCACTACCTGGGACCCTGACACCCTCCCACAGCAGCTATGGTGGAAATGTGGGTTACTGAGAGTTCAGATCTCCTGCTCAGCACCACCCAGCCACTAACACTTCAAAGCCTCACAAGACACAAGCAATTCTGTCTTGTTCCCGTGTCTCCTCCTGCCAATGTGTTGACTGCCCTCCCCATCTTGCTGGCCTTTTGGATGGTATCCTAGTTTCATTTCTGCTCCTGTGATTTAAAAAAAAAAAACCTGGGGGGGATAAAAAAGCAATTTAGGGAAGAGGAGTTTATTTAAGGCCACGGTTCCAGGTTACAGTTCATTACTGTGGGGAAACCAAGAAAGGAACTGGAAGAGGCTAGTCACATCCACAAGCAAGAGCAGCAAGAAAATAAAGGCCTGCGTGCCCCTGCTCTGCTTTCTCTACTCCTAAACAGTTCAGGACCCCAAGCCAAGGAATGGTGCCACCCACTTTTAAGATGGGCTTTCCCACATCAATGACCATAATCAAAATAATCTCCCGCAGACATGACCACGGGCCAACCTGATCCAGACAACCGCTCATTGAGACTGCCTTCCCAGGAGATTCCACACTGAGTCAGTTTGACAATTGAAATTAACTAACTACAGCTGGAGAAGCCCTGAGAGACAGTAGGAGCTAAGCCCCAAAGTCTACTGGGACTTAGCATGGCCCTTTGGAAGCCCAAATCTCCCCAGACCCGGATCTTTCAAACCAAAGAAGCTCATATTTCCACAATGAAGCATCGGATTCAAATGAATGACAAAGAGATGTCCACCCTCAGTCCCACACATTCTACTGTTGAGCAGAGGCCACTGGCATAGAGTGGTCTGGGTCCGGAATGAGGGGCTTTTCTCCCGCTGTCTCTCTACAAGTGACAAGCCCAAGACAGCACTCTGCTCTCTGCCTCACCCGTGATTCAGAATCTCTACGAGAAGTCTGCTGAGACTTCATCCTAGCTTTGCTGTGCTGGGGAGGGGGTGGATAGACTTCCTGGAGAAAGCTCTGCCCAGCATGGCAATGCCAGTCTCCCTCAGTTCTCTGTCTGTATTTCAGCAAAATACCAGTTCTCTTTCTTGGCTGTAAAGGGACTCACTTCTGGGTGAGTCACTTCAGCAGGTGTGTCTCAGCCACCATTTCAAGGTCCACATAGGTACTGTCTTCATTTCTGGACTTAAACGGCTCTCAGGATGTCTCTGGATTGATAACTCAGTCCCGCCTCAGGCCCATCGATCTGTCTTCACACACCTCCTCTCAGCCTGGTCCTGGTCCAGCCCTGTTATCACTGAGTGTGAGTTCTGTGGATGCCAGTAGCTGCTCAACTCCCTGCTACTCTTGCTGTCCCCAGCATGCTCTTGGACTGCATCTTGGCATCAGACAGCTAAGCTGCAACTGTTACAATGCCTAAAAGCAGTCAAGCCCTGGCCCTCCCCACTAAGGGCAATGCCAATGAATTCCATCCCAGGCCCAGCCCTGCTGCAGGTGACCTGCAGAAGCCATGGTCCAGCTGACTCAGGAGAATGTCTCTGGCTCAGGTTAGAGTTAGCAGACCTGAACCATCTGTCCTCTACATCTCTGTCCACACCTGGTTTAGCCCAGGCTGGCCAAGTGCCTGATGCCATCAGCAGGTCCATTGTGCGCTGAAAGACTGAGCCCTAACCCTACCACAAGTAGCAAGACATAAAACTGTGAGTGCTAACAGACTGTCCACACGGCATGGTGCGTATGCCTGGGAGTATTTACATGTATCAGACTCAGATGGCCACTTCCACAGCCGGCCGCTCACCATTCCAATCACATGTGATATAGTTTCTAGTCATGGTCTAGGTGTCCCCCACCTCTAGGCAGCTGACTTCCTACAGGAATCTTTGCTCATTCTTAAGAGCACTTCCCAGAAGGCTGTGGCAGAAGACAATCCTGACAGTTCTTTCTGTGATGGCCTTGCCGGCTTCCAGGGCCTGGTCACGAGGCTCGTGGGTTCTGGCTCAGGACTTAAGGGATGAAGCCCTTTGGGATGTACTCAAGGCAGAGGCAGTGATAGCGTACGGGGTGGTGTCTTAGACGACAGCGGGAACTTGTCATGTTTCCAAACCTTCGCTTTCATATGTCTCTCTCGATCCTATGACAGTTTTGCTTTTTGTTCATAAGGTAAAAGCAAACATTTGGACATGGATTAAGCCAACAGTGAGGGGAGATGGAAGCAGCCGATGCGGAAAGACACACGGAGCAGGGCATCTGCTAAGGGAAGTGGGGCACCTACAGGCTCTGCCAGGGTCTTGGCCCTCTCAGCCCTTTGTTAATGGAAGCTCTGATGTTTTGACAGAAGAAAGGCAGCCCCAGGCCAGGACATTCTTAAGTTTTAACTCCTCCCATAAAAGCTGTGGCTAGTGCCTTTTCTCACTTGCAAGGATTCTGTGTGCTGAACTGAGGAAAATCAGAAGACAGAGGTAAGCCAAAAGAACAAGTCTATCTGCCGCAGGGGTTCCTGACAGCACCTCGGTCAGGAACTCTTCCTGGAGCTTGCACAAGGTCATGAAAAGCACTTGCTACACAGTATTGGCCTTCACCCGAGTCCTCAACAGCTGAAGGAAGAGGCACTCCTCATCCAAAATGCTTCCCCATCACACGGTTCATCGTGTGATGGTCTTGCCGGAAATGAAGTGTGGCGAGTGCAGACTGGCCAACCAGCCAGCTACTCAGGCTGCCTCAGAATTCAGTGTTCTGACTTCAGGGGCCCGGTGCACCATGCTTCCTATTTAGAAGTGCAGTGTACCTAGTTGGCTGGCTGCCAGGTCATGCCTGCATTTTCTCCTACACTGAGGTGTAAGGATTGCCTCAGGGATTGCTCTCCATGTTTGATAATTCTCTCAGGCCTTGTTTTTCTGAGATCATTTTGAGTCCCCATGCAGTGTCCGTGGGTTCTTGGTTTCATTTGGAGAATTCGAAAGAAGAGGTAATATTTTATTTGTGTATGTTGTCTGTCTATTCTTTGTAGCTCATTTTGGGTAGATGGATGCTGACTTGCAGAAATAGGATGAGGAGCCATTCTGCCCTGGCATTTGCACTCAGTGGAGCCAGCTGCTCTTTTATAAAATGAAGTCACTGGAAGCCACGGCTGTCACTTAGAGCAGGGTATAGTCTGACCTCCACAGTGGCAATTGGTCAGGAGTGGGGTCACAGCCTTACAGAAGAGGTCTGGGGAGTCCTTCAGCAGGCAGGGACTCCGTGAAGGGGCTCCCTGAGAGGACCGAGTGTTCACTATACATCGACTGCCAATTTCCCAGCTTAATGTATTTGCTGTTATTGGCTTACGGCAGGTTGAGTTGACATAGAGCACCTCAGCCGCCTTTCCTCATGTAGCTCTATACGCCCCCAAAACTCATAAGAAAACTGTATTCATTTAAACTCTGCCTGGCCCATTATCACTAGCCTTTTCTTGACTCTCACATCTAAAACTAACCCATTATAAAAGTGTGTATGTCACCACAAGGTGGTGACTTACTGGACGATTCTAAGGTACGTCCATCTTGGGCGGAAGAATCATGGCATCTCTCTCACTTCCTTTCTCTCTCACCGCCTTCCATTCTGTCTACTCTGTCCACCTAAGGGCTGTGTCCTATCTTACAGGCCAGGCATCCTCTTTATTTAACCAATCAAAGCACAGAAATACAGAAGAACCCTCCTACACCATAACAGTAGCAAAATTACAGCTATGAAGTAGCAATGAAAATAATCTTTTGGTTGAAGGTCATCACAACACAAGGTCACGGCATTAGGAAGGTTGAGGACCACTGATCTAAACGAAGTCACATAGACTAGGGTTTAGGACTTCAATTCACAGCTCTGGATGCAGAGAAAATAGTTTCCAGTCAGTCCCTTCCATCCACTGTCACCAGCAGTGCACCTGGGGTCCTTGGGATCAGTCCAAAGCTGCAGTTAACCAGGCTGTCACATGAGAAACCTGATCAACAAGGTGGTTTGGTTTAAATCTGAAATGTCTCTCCCAAGTCTGGTTCTAGAATGCAGGTTCCTCAGCTGATAATAAGATTTTGAGAGGCTGTGGAGCCTTCAGGAGGCAGGGTCTCATTGGTGGACGTGGTCACTAGGTCAGGTGAAGGTCACACTTGGGCTCCGACTCCCTCCCTGCTTCCTCTCTATGTCCCCTCCACCATGAGCTGAACTACTGCCCCAGGCCTCTGTCGTGATGGACTGAAACCCCTGGAGACCATGAGCCAAAATGAATGTTTCCTCCAAGCTGTCCCTGTCAGGAACTGTGGTCACAGTGATACAAATCAGCTGACTCAGGAGTGGCATGGTTTCATCTCAGCTCTCTTGGCATCACTGTCCTGGGTCCACTCACCTTGAATTCAGGCTTGGGTGTCGTGTGATAAGCAGCCAATGGGAAGCTGTGAGGACATGAGACAGAAGACATGAGAGCAGAATCAGTGACAGCTAAGCTTATTTCTCCTGTGACTTGTTGGCTTGTAGTATTTGTTTTGGCAGCAGTAGGACAGTGGCCGTTGGCCTGCCTGCTAGAGAGTGCAGCTCCCACTTCCTTTCTGGAAGGTTGGAGAACCAGGACTCTGCCAGGACAAGGATTTTGTCAGAAATGCTGATGCAGTACAGAAAAGATAGAGCTCTGGATTTTATGTGGTCTCTGTTGTTGGTTCAGTCTCCTTACACATGGAGCAGCAATGAGCAATGAACATAACAGAAAACCTGCTTCACTCTGAACCCCAGACTTCAGGAACCCTGACTTTTCCTCTGTGGATACTTGTATGATGGGCAAAATCAGCAGATGTGGCACTCTGGTCTTCCACATCTCCCTACTAAGAGTCCCACAGCCATGGAACCAAGGCTGGCCTGTCCCATCTGAGGGACACCCCACAACCACCTCACTGGCCACTTTTTCAGAAAGGACCAATGTCCTGAATGCCCTTCTGCCTGGGCTCCTGCTCACACCTATAACCAAGCCCAACCCTTTGAAATTGTCCGTTTTGTCTTGGGGCTTTTATTTCTGCCCCTTTGGGATTCTGTAAAGGCTCCAAGGCAAAAGATGCCTATCTTAAATGCTGGTGCTTTGATGTACTCCAGTCCTGCCCCCCTCACCTTGCTCTGCTAGCCTACAGCTCAAGCTAAGGACAAAACAGGATCACTTTGTGAGATGCTGCTTAGCAACTTGGAAGCAGTATTGGAACACACGTGGATTGTTCAATGACTGTGTTTTGTGACCACCACACACACGCTCTAGACACACTCCAGGGAACACCTGCAAAACAACCTGTGTCCCGGGTATCCAGAGGGGTTGAGAAAAAGGTGTAAAGGGGACCGAATACAGAGGGGAACTGTTGTGGCTTCTTGGGGAAGACTGAGGACAGCCACTGGTCACAAAGGGTAATAAAGAGCTGCTGGCTGGAGCACAACACAGCAGGAACCAGCTGCACCTCTCTTGTGACTGTCCTGTGCTTTTCCTAGGCTGACATGGCTACACTGTCAAACAGATTCAAACCCCAGAATCAGACAATGCTGCCAGCCAGGGCTCTCACTGTATTGCTGGTCAAAGACCTAGCATGCTGATGCCAGGCTAGACCACAGATGTGGGTTTAACCTGGGAGCCAGTTCAAGGACACACATGAGTACTGACAAAGTTGGAAATCAAGGACCTATTGTCAGGTCTGCCACCAGAGCCATAGGGCCAGGCACCAGACAGACAGAGACAGACCCCCTTGAGTCTATGATCCTAGAAAAGTCATTGAAACAGGAAGAAGATGGGGACATGACCATAATAGCCAGGGACATGTGGCATATTCCAGGCAGAACCCTAAAGTAAAAGAGAGTCTAAAAGCTCCAGAAGAGGATCTCAAGTGCAAGGGCCCACATGGCCCCAAAGAGACTCTGACTGATGGGGGTACTGCTTCTCTGTCAGGTTTGTTGCGGGCTCTGAGGTGCACTGGTCAAAAAAATGGTGTGGGGGTTTTGTTGTTGTAGTTTGGTTTGGGGGTGGGTTTTTGTTTATTTGTTTGATTGTTTTGCTCATGTTTTGTTTTTATCTCTTCCTCATAGTGAATGATACCATGGAAGATACAGTTTGGTGACCAGCATTTTCTGGGGACATCCTGCAAGTTGTCTTTCTCTTGTGATAGGAGACAGACATCCCACACACTGTAAGTCTTGGAGTAAGAGGACCCTCTGCCAGAGTGTGGTGGGCAGCAGGTCCTAGGACTCAAGGGCCTGAGGATCTATTATCCCTGTTCTCACAAAGGCTCATATTTTTTTATTTTAACCCTAGAGAAAAAGTTGCCAGAACAACACCTGCCAAGTGAGAGCAAAATAACTGTCTTAACCCTGAATTCTATACCCAGGCGGACTCCAGGCTATACCAGGAACTTCAGTAGCCCAGCCCTGAAATATATCCATTCTTTTGAGGACACAGCCTGAGAAGCCGCTTTTGGTCATGTTTAAAACAAAGTTACAATGAATACAGAGTAATCTCAAAACCCTGCAGATTTCCTAAAATGGAATAAAGGGTGAGAAAACACCTACAGATTAGCAAACTTAAGTCTGAGTTGTTGAACAAAGTCTGGGTGGCTGCTGTACGCATGCCTGAGATGGAGCCCCAGTGACACCATCTCAGGCTTCTTTCTGATACTTGACCTGCTGCGTTTGGTTTAATTCAAATGTTTTTATACATAGGATTTTACAATATCCAATTGCACTTTTAGCCCAGTAATGTAGCCTTTTTCTGGGGAGACAGACATGAGCTGAAAATACTTTGTGTCAAGAGATACTTTGTGTTCTACCAATTGGTAATGAAGATGGAAAGGTATGAGCCGGAAAAACACAAACCAGGGAGCTAGTCTGGGCGGGTGTGTGTGTGTGTGTGCCAGGCAGCAACTCCTCAGACAATGAGGAAAGAGAACAGAGTGAAAACGAAGACAGGCTCAGACATATAAAGTCCCCAGAGGGTTCTATCCTGGCCATGTTGGAATACACAGAACCACGTGCACATGATTTTTTACTGATGCCGTTCACACACTCTAGAATCCTTCATCTTAAATGTTCTATTCAAGGTTGGGGCCTTCAGGAGAGAGTACAGATGTCTCGCTCTTGGACAGCAGGTCATCACCTCTCTGTACCCCTGTTAGAGGTGTCCCTTCTCGTCCCCAGCCTCTGGCAATTACAAAACTGCTTTCTGTCTCTGTAGATTTGCCCAGGTTGAACATTCAAGTGGCCTCATCCACTTATCCTGTTTCCTGTATGGCTTCTTACCTTATGCACAGTATTTACAGAGTTCATTACATTGCGGAATATATTGCTACACTTGCTTCGATGGTTATATAGTATTTCATTCCACCCGTGGGTAAATGTCTCGGCGAGTCCCACTGTTTTGGTTGTTCTCTCCTTCCACTGTGAGTTTCAGGGATCGAACGCAGGTCACCAGGCTTGCACCACAAACACCTCTCCTTGCTGAGCCATCTCGCTGGCTCCGTGAATACATTTTTAATTCTCAGGCTGTGTACAATGGCCGTTTTCAGGGCTGGGCTACTGAAGTTCCTGGTATAGAGTCTGGAGTCCGCCTGGGTATAGAATTTGGAGTTCCAGGAGATTTTTTTTTCTCTCGCTTGGCAGGTGTAGTTACAGTACATTCTTTTCTCAGGTTAAAATAGAAAATATGAGCACTCATGAGGACAAGCGGGCCCCTGAGTCCTAGGACCTGCTGCCCACTACCTACCAGATGTGTGAGCGCACTTCCATGACTTTCCCTGCATCTGTGTTCTTCTGTTAACCTCAGTTCCTGTACCATTTAGTGCCCACCAGGGACACTGAAGCTAGAGTTGCCCTTGACCCTGTCCACACTTACTACTGTCCTGGTTGATGGGCTTTCAGTGTGGCTTTAACCTGCATTTTCCTCAGTGTGGCAATCATTGTCACAACTTTCTCTTGTGGAAATTGTTCGTGTCCTTCGCCAACTTTTAAGTTCAGTTCTGCATTCTTGCTGGGGAGTTACGGGCACTCGACTTATCTCCCCTGCCTTCTCCATCGTATCTTGTAAACACAAAGAAGTATGGCACAACAGAACGAGACAGGAGCTCAGACACGGCCTAAGGGAGGAATGGCGATGTCATCGACCCCAGCTGAACAGCGGTCCAGCCAGCAGTCCCCTGGGCTGCAGAAATGTCAACAGAATGAAGCACCAAGGCTGGCTGGGACTTCCAAGAAAAGCTTATGTTCTAGAATCCCTGGTCAACTCACTGAGTGATTGAGATAAACCATGCAGGGCAGTCATTAATGTCCCAGGAAGGCAAATGACCAAGCATTAAAGGAAAATACACTGTGGTACCTAAAACATCAGTACAAGAGAGCTTCCACTGAGGAAGATAAGTCCCTTCTCCTCCTCCTCCTCCTCCTCCTCCTCCTCCTCCTCCTTCTTCTTCTTCTTCTTCTTCCTCTTCTTTTTTTTTAATTTTGGTTCCATTGTGTGGTTTGGATCTAGAGTTTTTCCCTCAGAGGCTGAGGTATTGAGAGGTTAGTCTGAGGCTGGTGTACCCAACCAATGAGAGGTGAATTCATCAAGGGACTAGAAAATAGTTATGCTGATTGGTCTGTTTACAGGCCTTGGAAACCCTGCAACATGGGGCCAGGTGGAAGGAAGGGTGTCCAGGAACCTGCCTTTGAGAGACAAGAGCCTTGTCATTGGCTTTTTCTGGTCTCCGTGAGGTAAGTAGCCCTGAACTCAGGCCCAAAGAAACAGAGCCAGCCTACCATAGACAGAAATCTCTGAAACCATTGACCAGAAGAAATCTTTGGTTGTTTTTTTTTTTTTTAAAGGGTTTCTCAGTGTAACAGCCTTGGCTGTCCTGGAACTTGCTTTGTAGGCCGGGCTGGCCTTGAACTCACAGAGATCCCCCTTGTCTCTGCCTCCCAAGTGCTGGGATTAAAGGTATGCACCATCACCTGACTGAAATCTGTTCTCCTAAGGTGTTAATGTCAGATAATTTGTCTAAATGTTGCAAAGTACAAACAGTTTAAAATCTTAAGCTTAAGACTGAGGACCTAACATGAGCACAGAACACATGTGCGACTAGCTATAGCAGTCAGGGGTCTGAAGGGAACAGAACCCATAGAAGGAATGAACATTAAAGAGGTTTTGTCAAAATGACTTCATGTCAGAGTACCCCCACAATGGCCGTTTCACACGGGAGAAACCAAGAACCCAGAGGGTGCTCAGTCCATGAGGCTTGATGCTTCGGCAGTCCCAGTCTGGCATTGAAGGCCTGGAAGACTCCTAGAAAGTCCATGTTGGAAGACTGAAGAAGCTGGATAGTATCAGTGAAGGAATCAGTAGTGGAAGCAACAGAGTAGATGAACTTACCTATAAGAGTGAAGGCCGAGCAAGCCAAAGAGAAAAAAAAAAAACCCAACCCAACCAACCCCCCCACCTTCCCTCTTGTACATCCTCTTATCTTAACATCCCAAATTTACATGAAATCTGGAGTCTATTGCCTGACAAGCCAGAGCCAGAAGATTCCAGTCAAAGAGCAAAGAGCAGCTGCAAGGGCTAAGAGACAGGCCATCCCAGTCATCTCCGTTCCTCACCCAGCATATTTTAGTGCTGTTGACATACTGAGTTAACTGGAAATATGTGATTAATGTATTCTTACAATAGTAGGCTCTTCAAACATTTGGTGTATTCATGTGTGTTTGTGTGTGTAGGCGTGTGTGTGTAGGCATGTGTGTGTAGGTGTGTGTGTAGGCGTGTGTGTATAGGCGTGTGTGTAGGTGTGTGTGTGTAGGTGTGTGTGTAGGTGTGTGTGTAGGTATGTGTGTGTAGGTGTGTGTGTAGGTGTGAGTGTGTAGGTGTGTAGGTGTAGGTGTGTGTGTGTAGGGGTGTGTGTGTAGGTATGTCACAGGATGCTTGTGGAGGCCAGAGAACTACTGTGAGAGTCAGTTTCCTCCTTCTACCCTATGACTTCTAGGGCTCAAACTCTAGTCTTCAGGCTCTGTGACAAATGCCTTTATACACTGAGCCATCCCACTGGCCCAAACAGGAAGAAAAACACAGAGAAAATAAAACATAAAACTCCAAGAAAGAAATGCAAACCATCATTGGTCACGTTTTAAAGCGTCTAAATTCAGAGGAAGGTGAAGGGAAGTGTGCAAGAGCTTGCTGTAAAATCAGCCAAGACCTGGAGATGGAATTTGCCGCTAGAGAGCCCAGAAGGAGGCATGGGCAGCATGTCGCCACTGGAGGGCCAATCAGTGCAGGCTGTCTGGAAAGCAAGTGGACAATACAACACTGTCGACTGTTTCCAGAGACATTCCCCCCTCAGACACTTAGAATGTGGAGGTGCTTTGAGCCATGTGGGACACACCAGACACTGTCTTGCTGTCTGCACATACCCCATCCTGACAACCTAGACAAAGCCTGGCACAGCTGGGCATCAGTGCAACCTCAGGCCGCTGGAAATGAATGTGAGAACCAGAAAGGCTCTGCCCTGAGTCAGGCGATAGAAGATCATTACTCCTGGTTTTGTGATTGCTTACGCTGTCATTTTCTTACTTCTGGCCTTTCCTTGGGGGACAATATTTTCGGGACAGTTATGAAAGAACGCAGGTGACTAGTTCACACATGTAACTAACAGTGAAATCTCCCCTCAAAGCCAGCACGTGCAACAAGGCCATGTCACTGTGAACATCCACAGTGCAGGTCACTTTCACCACCAGGTCAGCATCCTGGTGCTACACTGGACACAGTCAGGTGACCCATGGCTATCCATGATGGGTAGCTGTGATCTAGTCCCTTAGAAAAGTTAGCAGAGGCTGTCTCTCACGTGGGTGGTATGTGGCTGCTTTTCTGATGTGAAGCTCAGTCCTGACCTGCCTACATTTCACAATGTCCAATCAAATACATCTGAGATTCCACTGTGGGTGCCAAGCAGCCAAGGGTGCTGGGTCACATTGTAATAACCCAAAACTCAGACCCCGGGGGTTCCCCACAGTCACGAGTCAACCAAGGATCTGATCCCCACTGATGTCACTCAGCACCAACATGGGGAGCCATGAGTGCAGAAAGCCAGGTAGGGAGGAAGTGGCCCCTACAGGCTGGTACTGGCTCATAAACTCCCCTCAGAGGTGAGCACACTGACTCCGCTCATGTCTCTTTGGCCAAGACAGTGAAGTGTCACAAGAAAGTCCTCCGGAGTACCTCTGACTGACCTGGTTCTCCCTTCTTCACCCACAGTTCTCAGGATGCGGTAGGATGCTATTGTGAATATGGTTCTATGAGATGCTGAAGGACCGACAGAACAGCCAGGCCCTGTCCCAGTCCCCACTTGTGGGTATCCAACAGCAGTCTGGAACAATTGCTGTGCCCCGTGGCATATACCCCCAGGGAAGTTGCTTCCCAGGTCCTGGATTCCTCAGCAATCGAGGCACATACTGACTGTTTGGAGACTTCCTTTCTGCCACTCCCCCTTCACAGTCTGTCACATAACCCTGGGAACCTTGTCTCTGACAGTACCTGCCATCTACGCAGTACGAATGCACCGAGAACCCCCCATCACTCAAATGCCCACGTGCCGCTGCAAGTACCCACTATGTTGCAAGAAATCCAAGGGAAGAAAGCACAAAGTTGTTATGTCTAGGATGCAGAAACTGACTTTGAAAAACGCACTGGAGGGTATCCTGCGAAGAACAGAGTAGTATGTGTCCATCTCTCATCACTCCAGATGAATTTACTAGGGGGTGACAGGAAAGGGAAAGATGAAGGGATGGGGCAGAGGCCTCAGAGATAGAACAGGACCCCAAGTATAGAGAAAGTCAACTTCCTCAGGAGACAGGCAACCTGAGGTTGAATTTGGAGTGAGTGGCAGGCAGGAACTGGAAAAGAATCAAGGTGATTCATGCCTCAGGTCACTGAAGGGTTCAGAGACCACAGGTAGGGCCACATCATCTTCTGTACATACTAAGCAAAGAGTCCTGCTCTCCCCAACCCTGTCCTGCCCCACTGCCCTGGCAGCAGGCCAGAGAACCACTGGCCAGAAACACTGGGAGAGAGGGTCAGGAGAGTTCTTCAGAACAGCTTGCACACAGCCCCAGCTGTGTCATGCTGACAACAGGTGTGTTTGGTAAAAGACTTTACATGGAGACCACACACAGATTCTAAATAGGTCTACATGTCAATAGCAAGCAAGTGGCTGACCTCCACTGTCCCCTCCCGATTTATCTATGACACACAGGCTCCCACAGAAACCAACTCAGAGTTTACCTATGTCTGGAAGGCTAGCAGCTCGGGGTGGGCACCTGACAAGTGCCCTGTAAATGGCTGCTCACCCTGTCAGAGAAACTGGATCCCCTTGCTTGGCCTCATCCATGGCACTATGGAGTAAGACACTCCTGGATCCTCCTGTTTAAAAATCATGGAACTGCCTTAGCTGACTAGAAACACTAAAAGGGACAGCTTGGAATTAAGGTGAAGGCCACACATGTTCCTTGTTTCTTTGTCGTTGCTCAGAACATAACATATAAGGGGTGTTGGGACTGGGACTTGGAATAGAAGAATCAGAGGGGCTGGGGACCAGGGGGAGACCAGGTCAGGGTTGGGTGGGTCATTAGCCTTGCTGTACATACATGTGGACTTGAACCTGGGGGATTGATTGCCCCCAATGAACAATGGCCATCTCCTCACCCCAGCCTGGGAAGAGACCCTTCTCTGAAATAAAGGCTTTTGCAGCTATTTGGAGGTCTCCTTGTTTCTGTTTAGCATAGGCCATACCTCAGGAGGTGCTATCTTTACAGATACGCAGTCATGAAGGAGCTGTCTGGGACCTCACTTTCCCCACAGGTAAGCTTGAGAAAGGTGGGGAGCAGCTTGACAAGGGTGTGTCAGAGTGGAAGGCAAGCGAAGTCTCAGCTGCAGCAGGGTGTGGTTACGCTGCACATCCTGACCACCACTGAAGGACCAGTTCTGTGATAACCACAGCTCCCAACCATGGTCACATTAGGGTGCAACAGAGACAGAGCTTCTTTGTCCATGACCAGGGGAGCTCCTCACTACAGACAAGTCTAACCCCCCCCACTACACACACACACACACACACACACACACACACACACACAGAGATCAAGGCAAAGCCAGTAGAAATCGGAATGTGGAGCAGCACCGTTGCTTCCTCCTCCAGGAGAACGCTGGGCTTGGCACAGATCCAGTGGAAAGCAAAAAGCCCTCCTTGGGAGATGGGGGCACATCCCTGTGGGTGGAGGGGGATGTACACACGCATCTTTCAGCTCTCACCTGGCAGACCCTTCTCTTGAACTGAACCAGATGGGTGTCCAGACATGGGCAGGGGCACCTGAGCTGAATCCTGGGTCAGGCAGAGCTCCTCACTTTGGTCAGGGATACTTCTGAAAGGTACTGAGCTACCTTTAAATAGGACTAGTGGACAGATGCTAGTTTCCCTCCTTTTGGCCCACCCAGCTCAGGTTCCAGGAGTGGGGCCACAGCCAGGCTCTGGTTACCCCAGAACAGGTAAAAGATGCCCAGAGCCCAGTTTCTGTCGGCTCCTCCATCAGTATTGCTGCTGGCAGGTTGGGTGATGTCATGTGATACCCTTCCTGGGTGGGGGCCCTGCTGCATCCTGAGGAACATTGTCCCTGGCTGCCTTGGGATGAATGGGACACAGTATGTGGGGTAGGGACCCAGAGACAACAACACACTGCAGCAGGCCCAGCTCCCTCCCCCTCCTCCTTCCATGCCTACAAGGCAAATATGGCCTTTCTAAGCCATCTGACCCCAGGATGGAGCCTGAGCCAAGGCAACAAAAAGACAGTGTTCACCACAGCCTGGTCCCAAGGCCTCCCAGTGAGATCACAATGGGGCCCGGAAAAGGGGGCCTCAGCATTGGAGGCCCAGGAGGCTGTGATCGATGCCCATGGCCTGCCCAGGACAGGCCTGCCTCAATCTGAACACAGAAAGAAGGGCTTTCTGCTATCAGGCTAAGGGCCAAGCCGCAGGGCTACCTCCTTGCCATGTCTCTTTCAACCCCTGACAAGCCCTGAGTGCAGAAGGGCGTCAGTGCTTGACAGAGCCGTGCAACCCTGTGGAACAAGGAGAGGTCTTGCAGACAAGGGAGACAGAGTCGGACTGAGACTCAGAATCCATGGTATAGGGGCCAGCACTGGGGTAGGGAGGGGTGAACAAGACCTGGGTAAGGCCAAATCTGCTGCTTGGCTCTCCAACCTCCTGACTCTGGCTCAGCTCCCTCCCAGGTAAGAAAACAGACTGACACCCACGGCTTTCACTACATAAGTCCTCCCTGGGTACCACCATGTGATGCTAAGCAGAAGCCATCTGATCTCAGGTCCCAACCAATGTGTCATCCTAACCCCTTCCTCACTGGGGACAGACTGTTCCTTTCTTTTTATTGGCTGTCATTTCTGGTTACTAAAATGGTGCTGAGCCTGGTTTCGACATTCTCTGTCAATCTCAAAGACCGCCCAACCCCCTTTGAGACACAGGCCTCACCCCGCCCCCCAGTCACATGTCCATATGTTCTTGTGCCTGCTCAAGTCTTAAGGGGCACATGGGAGGGGAAGGCAAGTTCATCTTTCCTGTAGCCCTTGTGCTTCTCAACCTTGAGCTGCAGGCTCCGGACCCAGGCTTAGGCTGAGAGCCTTGGCCCCTCAGAGCTACCTGGCACTGGCTAGCAGGCTCGAGCTCCCCTTTCAGTCTGTGGTCTGGGATACTATATGCATCCGCACAGACCCTTGTCTGCCTCCCAGATGCCCTCTGGGCCACATGAGGCTCCTACACCATGAGGAGCCTCTCAAGGGAGGGGCTGCCTCACCCATGCACTCCCAGACCCCTTGGAGAACATGGAGACCCAAAGGAACATCCCCTGCATGATAAGTGCTTCTGTCTCCTTGGGACAGTGTGCCGGGCCCCCAGCATCTAGGAAGAAGGGTTGCACCACAAGATCAGGATGGTTACAGACTAGGGGCCCCTATGGTTCAACAGGTGGGATTTGAAATAGCCACCTAGAAGACAAAACGGGGACCCTCATTCTCTCCGGTCCACCTCAGATGTCAAGCTGGCCATCAGAACACAGCCGTGGCCTTTTCTCATAGCTGAGTCAGCCTTTCACTTTGGAGGCCGTGCAGCTGGGTGACATGTTAGTTCCCCACCAACTCTGTGAGAGACTTGTGGGCTGTGGCCATGGTCACACTAGCAACTTCGTGGAAACCCTAAGTTGCGGTAGCTAAACCACCGAGTCTTCACTGGAGCCCACAGATATGCGGAGGGCGAGTGAGAGGGGTCAAGGGATGGGCATCTCTGCACACTGGGTCTTGTACCCTTTGTGCCACACCTTTGAACAAGACTCCACTCAGCTGTATATAGAGACCTGTTGATCACTGAGAAATGTTTTGTCCAAGACACTAATGCGGGGTGAACTCCGCCTGTCAACCACTGGAGCCAGTGTGTATTTCTTCCACGCCACCCTTGTGCTTTCTCAGCAGCTCAGACCCTGAAGTCACCCGGATTCATCATAAGCTCAGACCAAACCACGAGGTCAGAATATTTATGCAAGATGAGTAACTCAGCAGTTCCCAGGTTAAGTCACTGCCTATCCGCCTGCAAACCTCAAGGCCAGAATGCTATGCAGGAGAAGAAAACATCTTTTGAAACGGTGCCCAAGACCAATGGACAACTGCCAAACTTTAGCCCACCCCGGGCAAGCGGTAAAGCCTCTGCTTCCTTTGTTCTGCAAGCAGCAGCCTGCTCCCTCCATCTCTGCTTTCTCTTCTCCCTGAGCTCAAGAGGCTCCTTGATCTGCTGGGGCTAAAGTCATAGCAACGGAGTCTTAACTCCATCTTACTTCTGCTCTGCTCTCACCTTGGACTTAGAGAGCAATTCTCAGCAAGAACCAGTCCTGCTAGGGCCTCGGCCTTGTCCCCCCAGGTCTAGGATATTTTGTTATAGAGGCACAGACAAACTAGATGGAGACCATTACAGACCTGAAGGCTTTCCCCCTTCTACCCTGCAGGGGGCTCCAGATCCACTAGGGAGTCTGGGGGGAGGTGGGAGTGGAAGCTGGTCTCCTCCAGGGTGGCCTGAGGATGTCAGGAGCATTAGACGAGGGCTCCATGCCACCGAACACATCCTCAGGCTCAGCTCCGAGTTGGGCAGGAGAGATGCCCTTGGGTTTCTGGCATCTCAAGGGAGGGGCACCTCAGCCTCTGTTCCTAAGCCTGCAGTCTGTCCTAGTTCTGCCTGATGCAACCAGGGCCACATCACTGTGGTCCTGAATCCATCTTGTCTGCCAGCTCTCAAGTCAATTGGTCTGACCCCATTCTAGACAAAGCAGTGGGGAAACACTCCCTGTTCCACTGCACCAACCTTGCACCTCAACTCTAAGAACTCCAGCCTACCCATCAGTGAGTCGCCCAGGCAGTTAGTATATGCTGGTTAGAGGTATGGGGCTCTACAGTGCAAAGCTCACCTAACCAACCAGCCATCCTGAGTAAGGTCCATGCCCGGCACACCCTCCTGCTGTGGATGGCCCACTGAAATGGAGGAACTCAGTTTCTGAATTGCTTCTCTGGTGCTCTTTTGTCAGAACAAGCACATTTCTAGAATGTTTGTAATCACGAGAGAAATACAATATAATGATAAGGGGGTCATATAATTTTATAGAAAGTATAAACCAAATCAGATCAAGAGGAAACCCATAGAGAATCTCAGGAGTGGTGTGAAGCGGACTGCTGGCAGCTTTGGCATCCCACGTTCCGTACCCACATCTAGCCCTGAAGGCCAAGGCAGAGGAAGTATGAGCTCCGCGACTCTTGGCACAGACGCCCTGCAAGGCCCGCAGCTTCATTACTGTGACAACTAGTTTCATATCAACTTCACCCACGCTAGAGTCATTTGGGAGGAGGGAACTTCAGTTGAGAAAGTGCTCCCACTAGATTGACCTTTAGGCAAGCCTGTGGGGCATTTTCTTAATTGATAATTGGTGTGGGAGGGCCCAGCTCACTGTGGGCTATGCCACCTCTGGGCTGGGCGGTCTTGGTGCTATAAGAAGACAGGCTGAGTAATCCATGAGGAGAAAACCAGTAAGTAGCACCCCTCCGTGGCATCTGCATCAGCTCCTGCCTCCAGGTTCCTGCTCTATTTGAGCTTCTGCCCTAACTTCCCTCAGCGACAGGCTGTCATCTGGAAACACAAGATGAAATAAACCCAAGTTGCCTTTGGTCACGGTTTTTTGTTTGTTTGTTTGTTTGCGGTTTTTTTGGTTTTTTTTTTGTTTTTGGTTTTTCGAGACAGGGTTTCTCTGTTGCTTTGGAGCCTGCGCTGGAACTAGCTCTTGTAGACCAGGCTGGTCTCGAACTCACAAAGATCTGCCTGCCTCTGCCTCCTGAGTGCTGAGATTAAAGGCATGCGCCACCACCGCCCAGCTGTTTGTTTGTGTTTTATCCCTGCAATAGGAACCCTAAGACAATTTTTACCTGTAGTTTTGTTTGCTTTTTAATGGACCCCCACCTTTAGCCTGGAGTCATTCAAATACCTTCATGCTCGAGACCTTCAATCACCTAGAGGAAATGATGCTGACATCCAGTGACGGGGGCAAGCAGAGCAGGGGCAGGGGGGTGAATCAGAAGACACATACCAACAGTCTGAGCCAACTGGGATGTGGCATTCTCAGGGATAAAAGTTTTAGAAGGACCATGAGCAGCTGGTGTTGCTGATGGCCCAGGGCTCCTGGATGCCTGACATTCAGTTTCATAGCTAGTCGATAGCTTCTTCTGAAAACTCAAAGTCATCTCTCAGACTTTACCATGCCAGCAACAGCACACCAGCCACTGGGCGTTTCAAAGGTGGCCACCTACCCTGAAATGGACTGAAAGTAAAGCAAACCTGATCTTGAAGGTCCGATAAAAATGTCTCATCTCTGAGCCGTCGTTTTTAATTGATTACATACTGCAATGATAACGTTTGTGTCACGTCATGCCACTCTGTTCGTTTTTGGTATGGGAATCTACACAGCAATAGGAAACTGGTACTCATGGGTGCATCTGCATCCATGAGCTCACTTAAGCTGATGATGCGATGCAGCAGGGGGTTCAAAAGGCAAAGCAGCTGTGCACAGCACCGCTAGAGCGGGAGCTGCAGGCTGTCTAAGCAAAAGGCAGGATGACGCAGGAGATGTCTAGGGCTTCCACGTCAGAATAGGCAAGCGCTCCCATGTGTTCCTGGCCAGATCCATTTGTTTCAAATTACAGTGGTTAAAAAAGAAATCATGGAGGCTATGGCCTGTTCATGGTAGCTTACCACTGCAACCATTTTTACTAATGCAGTCGCTTCAGGAAAAGAAAAAAAGGGAATGAACTACAGTGGTAAGGATGGCTCGGGAAACCGTGCGCACAAGCCTGATGCTCCCTTAGCCTGTCTGTAGACAGGCCCTGTCATCACGGGCCACTATTGGCAAGACGTTATGTCAAGCGCCTCTCATTGCCCTTCATGTGCAAATGGTTTGCTTCTTGTTAAGATCCAATCCCGGTGTGGGTTTCTCTCTGCAAAGCTCTTGATGAGGACAGGCTGCATCTGTTTTGAGTCTCGTCTGAGTCTGTTTTGTGTCAGCTGCATCCCTTACTAAAATCAGCTCCTTCTGTGGCTCAATGAGTCTACATGTCTGCCATGGGCTTTTGTGGCCTGGTCACATGAGATGACTGAGTGTGCCAGCCAGCAGTGTCAGCGAGCAAGCCCATGCCCAGCACAGGGAACCAGAGGCTAGATGCCGTTCTTAGCAAAATGCAGCCACTGCAGGGCCATCCCTGTGGTGGCGGGAGGTGACATCGGCTCTCTGCCTCCGGGATCCTCGGCCCCTTTGAAGTACCAGTATGAGACAAAGTGAAAAGGATTTGCGTCAAATGCGATCTAAGGGCATGTCATTCCTCGGTCTCCAGTCTGTGCAGCTCTGCGGCTGTTAAATTCAGACAGGCCTTATCGCTGATGAAAGGCTGGTCTGGGGGGATTAGTAATCAGGCACGCTCAACTCTTCAGGAGAGCCTGGCCTTTTATTTCCTGGGAGTTCCCCCTCTTTTTATAAATCCTTAAGGAGAGTGTGCAAACTTCCCAGCACAGCTGGCTTCCAGATGATTCAGGGAAGCAGCCAGCACCACTGGGAAAGGACTGTGGGTATCCTGGGGACCAATGTGAGGAGCACCTTCATGACAAGAAGCAGTGGAGTAGGGAACCTGACGCAAGGGAGGTATGGAAGCAAAGCTGATCCCGTGTGAATCCTACCGGCAGAGCTGCAAATAGGGCTCAGATGGGCTGAGCTGTCAGCAAAGTTGCTCTGTCCCTCGACTTTAGGTCAGGTGCCCAGTCCGTTGGCTGTTAACTGGCGGGCAGCCGTCTCAGCTTCCAGGAGCAATAGGCATCACCACTTCAAGAAAAGTCTGGATGCCAAGACCCACCTATGCATCTTACCACCAGTTTCTCTGTCACTGCCCTGCTCAATATTGCAAGTGAATGGTGCGAACACCTAACCAGGAAGCTGCAGCCCTTGATCCTAAGGCAGTAAAATTTCACATCTGCATTCCTGCTTGGCCGTGAGTCTTTTGGAAGTGGCTTCAGAGCAAGGTGTTTGTTCTTGCTTAATCATGGCCTCCTCAAGATTTGTAATGGTCTCTTCTCTCTCCAGGCTAGGGTGATTTTTTTTGTTTTGTTTTGATTTGGTTTTGTTTGGCAAGATTTTTGTTTGCAGGGGTGTGGTTTTATTTTGTTTTGGTTTCTTTGAAACAGATCAAAGCATTGGGAAAGGGGTTTTCCAGCGGTCACTGTTGTAATCACCTGGGTCTCTGTGTAGTTTGCATTCCCCTTTGGCTCTGAGGGAGCCAGGAGCTCTGGGCACATGGACACACACACACACACACACACACACACACACACACCATACATATCACATACATGTGCATGTACACATCATACATGCACACATACAAACCATATATCATGAACCTGTGTACATCTCTCACACATGAAATACATATATTACACTCACACACACACACACACACACGACAGACAGAACCAGTCTCTGGCTTTAAATACAGGTGTACTGGTCCCATGAGAAGTACCCTAGGACTCTCAAGATAGAAGACCGTCGAAGATGGGACAGTGTCCAGCAGAACACTCCTGGACTAATAACCCCACACCTGCTTGTGGTGGGACCTGGCACTCTGAATGACAGCATCCTGTATTCTGCAGGGTAGCTCTGTGTCCACCCAGCACCAGAGGCCTCTGAGCTCAGTCCTGGACTCCAGGCAGATTCCTATCAAGTCCTCTGCAAGTCACCAGCTAGCTCTCCCAGGAAGCTACATGGTGGTGTCACAAAAGCTGCTTAGAGGTCCACAGCATTTGCAGGTAAACAAAGAATGTCTCCCTTTGTGCCGACAGCTCTATGTTTCAGACTCACAAGCTGCATTTCCAGACGAAAGGCTGTTAGCTCTAAGCCCTGAGAACCAGTGGCTTGGAATATTAAGCTTTCAGAGCCAGGGCTGATTGCTACTGCAAGTCCTCAAGGCTGAGGCTCAGATGCCCAGGGCTTAGAGCGCCAAGATCTAGCTCCATTTACAGCTTTGGAGATTTGAATAAGGACCCTCAGCTCTCAGGTGTCTCTCTTGAGCTCTCCTGGAGCCCCAGCCAGATGGCTCACCTCCTACTTCTGGTACTTCAAAGCCTCTCATGCTCTGTAGTCTCAGCTTCTGTGTCTCTTCACCTTCTCTATATGTCCATGCCTTGGAGTCAGCCTCTGGAACTCTCTAGCGGCCTTGTGGTATTTCAGTTCAGAGCTTCTCGTATCCAAACCCTTAGGTCTTGGTGGCTCTCTGGAACTATTCTGCTGCCGTCGCTAGAAGCCCCAGGGCTCTGTCTGTTCCTTGTGTGACCAACTCAGCCCACTCTACCCATAATGAGGACCAAAAGTAGGTAAAAGGCCACTCAGGTGACACCTCAAATGGTACCTGACCTCTGCAACGCCAGGGGTCAGTACACACGAGAGAAGCCTGATTGTGTAGCAGATGGACGTGCAACACGTACTCAGAGCGTAATTCCACAAACCACAGCCTCACATGGGCATAGCATCGGATTCTACCAGTCATGAGCATGCATCATGCTGCACAGATCATAGGCTTTTGGCTGAGTCACTGCGGAGGTGATCTTCCTCCTGTCCTGAGTAGCTGCAGGACAAGCAGCTTCATCTAGAGTTCTCTGGGACTTAGGATTCTCGGAGTGGAATTATCTAGAGCAGTCCTAACTGGAGAAAGTTCTTCTCTGAAGCAGAAGCACGTGACTCCAGCAGCTCTGCGGTTCAAGAAGCCCCAGCAGCTGAAGTGCAGTCTCTCAAGCCATTTAAAGCATTTAGGATGCCATGGCCCAGCCAGCTAACAAAAGAGGGGCTGCTTGGCTGACAGCTCCCTGCTCAAGGGAGTCGGGAACAAGCGAGGGGTCTGACAGACATCAATCAAAGGGTCAAATCATCACAGAGCTCAACAGCTTAGTTTATTTGAAGGAAAAAGAAGTTTTAGAAGGTGCTTACAATAAAGATAAGAACATTCTCAACACAATTTAACTGTGCTGAACTTGGGGCTGGAGACCTAGCTCAGTGGTAGAGCACTGACCTAGCATCCCTGGGGCTGGGGTTCCATCCCAGTACAGAGCACTCTCAAGGAGAATGGGTCTTTCTGTCTCTGCGCTTGCCAACCTCAGTTTCCCAAATGTGGGAGAGGCTGCAGACCTCCCGCATACACACATCCTCTTGGGAACATTAAGAGGAAGGATGGAGCATCTGGTCTAGATGGGACAGGGGCTTGCAGACAGCTGGGAGCTACCCACACTGAAGCCCCAGTCATCCCAGTCATCTACGCTCACTCTCAACAAGTGGACGTTTCCACTTGGGGACCACTTTACAGGTTAGGTCTAAACTATAGGCTGCTGGACAACAACCACAAGAAACCTGTGAAAAGAGAGATCTGCCAGGAGCTAAGCCACTCTATGTGAAATAGAAGTGATTAACACCTCCCTTAACACCTCCCACAGAGGAACACGCAAGGAAAAGTATCCTCTCCCAGCTCAACCCCACCCTCCTCAGCCCTGCTATCCTGGCTGTGCCTGCACCCTGGTTCTTTCCTGAGACCAAAGTGCAGCATTTGCTCCACAGCTGTGTGAGCCAAACCCCTGTGCATGATGCCAGAGGCCCAGTCCCCACCTGTCCCATGGTAGTCCTCTCTGTGGTTAGACAGTGCCATGAACTGTCTATCTTTCTGGGACCCATGGACACAGGCTGTCCTGTTGCAGCCAGTGATGGAAGCTGTTCCATCTCTCCCAGGGCATCCAATCATCTCTCTGGGACTTGCACCTGTGGGTCATGTAAGCACTCTGGACAACAAGTCTACAGTCCACCAGTGTGCCCTCAAACACTCGTGAGAGCAACAGGATGGGCACAAATCCCCAACATGACTGGCACCCAGACCTAAGGGGCTCCAATTTAGCACCTCTCAGCCTAACTTAACCCTCTGAGGCTGGTGAGCCCATCCTCCAAGACCACTGTTGGGTCCATGAAAGAGTCCAGCCTTGCGTTCAGGCCTGGGAAGCTAGAACTTCCCAGGCTTACTTGGTAGTTAAAGGTGAGAAGATCTGGAAGCCCCAAAAGGGAGCTGCTGACCAGTTTGGCCCTAAGGATGAAGGAGAGAGGTCAGAAAATGTGGTTGCAATGTGAAATGCAACTCCCCGCCCCCTGCATGAGCTAATGTGTTTGAACCCCTGGTCCCCAGCTATTGCTGTAGGTAGGAGAGGTTATGAAACCTTTAGGAAATGGATCCTTGTGGGAGGAGGTGCACCTCTGTGGTGGCCTTTGATGTTTTAGTGCCCAACACCACTTCCTGTTCCTTCTCTGCTGTGCCATGTAAGGAGCTAGTCTCAGGCTCCAGCTACCCTGCCTTCCTGGCCATAGTGGACTCAAGCTCTCTGGGACTGTAAGCAGAAATTAAACCTTTCCCCTTGAGTTGCCTGCTTTAACCAGAGTGTCTGATCTAAACAACAGAAGAGAAACTAAGACAGACTGTCCATGAACCTGCTTTTGACATGCAGAGGCCCCTCTTGCCATGGTCATGATCATGTTAGATAAGCGACATGGGGTGGCAGATCTCATGGCCAGGATGCAGTGGCCTCCAGGCTCTCATCTGTCCACTCCTCAGTCCGCGGTGACCAATGCAGGGAAGTGATCTCTGCCCATAACTCCTAAACAACCCAAGCTGCCAACTTGCTCCTTCTATGAGAGGGAGCTAGAATCCCACCCAGGAAGGAGGCTGACCCAGCTCAGAGGATAAAGAGAGAAGGCCCAGGTGGGGGGATATTGGAGCTTTTCATACCCATCTGTAACTCCAGATATTGGGGATACACATGCTTATATACACATATATGTACCTGCACACATATACATGTGATTAATATATTAAAATTAAATCTTAAAAAATCAGGGACAGACATTAAGAGATCCTGTCTCAAGGAACAATGTGCATGGTGTCCGGGAAATGAAAAGACTGATCTCTGGTGTCCCACGTGCACCTGCACACAAATGACCACTACAACCACCACACACAAAGAGAGATTCAGAGACAGGTTTGCTGAGGAAGCTGACATGCTACTCCATGAGAGGGAAAGCCCAGGCATCCCCCTGGGAATGCAGAAAGGGAAGAGATATGAGACATAAAAAATCAACGTGAAGAAAGAGGAGACTGTGGGTGTCACATGTCGTCCAAAGTCACAGGGGGACAGTGAGGCAGAAATACCAATAGCCCGAAAAAGAGGGACAGAGATCTCACAGCCAAGAACACATGGGTCACTAACAGGCAATACACACACCCTTTGGGGTGTCAAAGAATTTGGAAGGGCACATTCTAGATGCCTTCGGAGAAGCAGAACCCTGAGAGAATAGTTCCACAGGGTCACCTTGCCCAGCAGAAGTTGGAAGAACTTTAGATCTCTAGTCCTGCCCATCCTTGAGCCTTCATGCAAGAGACAAAAGCTCCTCAGACCTGCAATTCCCGAGAAAATCCTACCGCATCTGCTGGACTCACAGCAGAGACCCACTACAGAGAACTGGGCACCCATGGGGTAGAGCTGCAAATAGCAGAAATGATAACCAGAAGGTGCTAGGAGTCTCAGGGACAGAAGAGTCACAACCCGAGAGCTAGGGGAAAGCTGCACAGGCCACTAGGGCCCTTTTTGGACAATAGACAATGAGCAAAGGGGAGGCTCCAATAGTGAGCCTCTCTGTGGAGGCTCTGTTTCCTTGGGAAGTAGAAACATGAAGAATGATCAGTATGAATGGGTACAACGACATGGTTCAAAGGGACTGACCTGTTGATATGTGTGTGCATCTGCCTCTGTTAGAGACTGTTCAGAAATAGATGACAGTAGCTGGGAAGGTAGCTCAGCTGGCAAAATGCTTGCCACTCAAATATGGGGACCTGAGTTCGATCCCCAGTGTCCACAGAAAAAGCTCAAGTGACAGTGCACTCTTGAAATCACAGCACTGAGGACGTGGAGATAGGTGGACTCCGAGGGCTCATGACCAGCTGGTCTAGTCAAGCTGAAGAAACCCCAAGTCTTAGGGACAGACACTGTCTCAAAAACAAAGGAGTGGATGGCTTCTGAGGAATAACACCTGAGGTCAACCTCGACCCTCTAGGTGTATACACACACACACACACACACACACATACACACACACACACTTCCAGACATAGGATTTTTGCTCCATGGGCTCCAGTTTTAGAAATTTGTTATAAACAAATTGTCCCGGAAGAGGAAACACGGGACGTAGAAAATGCTTCTGCCCCTTGTGTGGAGTCAAAGGGAGCCATGTAGCCCTGTGTACTCAGCGTGACTTTCCAAGTGGTGACATCCATTCTGCCTTCAGTATAGACTCTGGCGTGGCCAACTGAGGCAGACCCAGGTCACAACAATAAGGACAGGAAAGCTCACATCTGCATCCCAAGCAGCAGGCAGAGAGGGTACTGTGAGTGGCATGACTATTTTGAAACCTCAAAGCCCACCCCCCACCCCCAGTGACAAACCTCCTCCCACAAAGCCACACTTTCCCAAACAGTTCCACTAACTGGAGACCAAGTATGTAACCATATGAACCTATGGAGGCCATTCTCATTCAAACCTCGGTAGAATGTCAAGGAGAAAGGCTTTGCCCCACCCACCCCACACCCTTCTTCCCAGCATCAATGCTCGTCACAAATATAACGATGAACCAGGGAGCACAGGGAGCCCCCTGAAAGAGAAGGGTGGCAGCATGTCCAGCCTGTCCTCGGAAGATGAGGGAGTCCTGGTGCATGCCGTTGAGGTCTTGTAGCGCCCAGGATGACACGTATCCATCCCTCTGTGGTAGTACTCATCAGCCACCGCCTTCTGAGTTTATCTTCCTGAAAAGCCTTGGGCTTAAAAGTAATTGGAAATTGATTTTCCTTTTACTCTGTGGTCCTTGGATTTCAAAGGGTATTGTTCCAGGGTAAGCTCAGCCCTGCTACCCACCAAGGACAGTGGCTGTCCTAGATCCCCGTCTCCACAGGATCCCTGGGCCTTAGATACAGGAAATCTATACTGGCACAGAATTGCATTCCTGGTTCCAGTGTGCTCTGAATTCCCAGCCTTCTGAATGCTCATCACAGAGGCTTTCCCAGACAGGTCCCGTTGTTTACAAAACAGATATCACAGTATCAGCTGGGACACTGTCCTTGTGTGTAGAGCCACCTTGCCCACCCTGGAACATCAGCTTATGACTCAGGTGGACAGCCAGCACCTGCTGGATGGAGAATCCTTGCATACAAAGGAGCTCCGACACCACCGAGGCTGTACCTGAGGCATCTTGGTTGCTGGACCTTCCTGCCCTACGTCAGCAGGGCAGTCACTGGCCCCCAGTTCCGCAAGTTCATCTCACCTCACCACAGTGCTTAGATCCTTCCACCCATAAAGCCCTCTCTTTATCCCCATTGGCTCAGCTGAGACTCCACAGTGGAGGGTCAACTGTGCCACAGCAGTACTGCAGGCTTGGCCAGCACTACACACACACACACATACACACACACACACACACACACACACACAGAGTTCATGGAGGCCTCGTGGCACCCCTGAAGGCTCACTCCATTTGTAAAGAGACTGTGGTTGTCAATCTCAAGTCTCAACTTGATGAGATCTGGGATCACGTGGGAGGTGCCACAGGCACGTCTGTGAATGACCATCTTGACTCACGCAAGGAGGCCCGACATGACGGGCAGCACCATTCCCTAGCCAGCAGCCCCTGAACTGATTGAAAATGAGAAAGAGAGCTGCATGCTAGCATTCATCTTCCTCTGCTTTTTAACCCCATGCACAACGCGGCCAGCTCAAGCTCCTGCCACCAGGATGAGCCAAAATAAACCTTTCGTTCCTGCCGCTGAATGTTTATCACAGCAACGAGAAATACACAGGCCCAGAAAAGCTCCCAAACTTGCACATCAAGAGAAAGGGCCAAGCAACTCCCAAAGCCCCCACTGCTAACCTTGGCTGAACTTGAGTCTATAGACCATCCCAGATTCAGAATCTCCAAGACACCCAGGATGCCGTAAGAGCACCATGCCAGGCCCTACCCTAGGCCTCCCTCTTGATCCTACCAAGTAGGAGTCATGAAGGGCTAGCTTGCTGTGAGAACAGAACTGCCTCCTCACAGCTCTTGAGGCTCCCGGCTCATCAGCCTGCTTGTGGGTAATTGGAAAGGACACAGCTCATCCCTCCTGCTTATGTGGGAGTCTTTGCAGGACGGGGAGCTGCCATTTATTCTGCATGCCACCAACAACCCCTCTTTGTAGGGCAAAGAGAACTCAAATATTCCCTCTTATACCCCACCATAGGGCCTTCCTGATTCCACACCTCCATTCCCAGGAAGCTGGGCTGATCCTAACTGGGTCAACAGGAAAAGAAGAGGCTGGTCCTGAAGGTGGGCCAGGCAGTGCCGAGGCTCCAGACACAGTCTGTGTCATCTCACAGGCCTAAGTAATGGCTATTCTCTCTCCTCTGAAGGTCAGGACCCCAACCCTGAGAAGACCTCAGCATCCTGCCCTGCCCCCACTCCACACGCTGTTAGGACACAATATCCCAGGGGATCTGCCCTCCACCCCCACAGCACACACAGATGTCTGCCTGTGCAGGAAGAAACACTTGTGGTGTGGTGGTTCAGGCAGCATCTTGGGCGGTGCCCACAGAATCTGGGGTGCAGTCGCAGCCTGGCTTGCTTAATTCAAGCCTGTGGGTTCCGGCTGGCCTGAGCGCAGATGAGAGTTCCTTGGCTACATTCTGGCTTCTGGATGTTTTCTCCTCCACCCTGTGGCTTGGATGCCTCAAGACAGCGGCAGCTCAGAGCAGGCCTTCAGGGCAGCATCTTCTTCAATGCTGAGCCTGAACTGCTCAGTCTTCACAGGTTTTCCAGCCCTAGTACCCCGAGAACACTTGTCTCCCTCCCCAAGTCTGAAGAGCCTTCCCCAAGCTCCAAGGCTTTTCGGTATCATCACTTGGAATCTGAATCTGATTTTGGTCTCAGAGGCATGTGTGAGCTCTAAACTGGCCCCTCCACGGGAACTGAGCAACAAGGATACCCCTTTCCAATGCCCAGCACTGGTGGTCATGAACACAAGGATACCTCTGTCCCCTTTGGCCATAGCTGTCAGGAAAGTTCAGGCTCAGCAGGGCCAGAAGCATCCCACCCAGCTTCCTCAGTCACTTACGACCTCCAGGAACAGGGAGCCTTCTCCACTCTGAGATGAAAACCCTGAACCATCTGCCACAGACTCCAAAGCAGCCAGAGAACAGCAAGGTTGCCCCTCCTCTACCCTGCACAGGCCCAGAAACCCAGTCTGTGCAGTCCTGGGAGCATATCCAGTAACCTTTATTCTTCTCTGAACTCAGAGGCCCCAGAAACCACACAGTCCAGGAAAGCCAGGCCACACAGCCTCAGCCAGCTCTGAAAGGGGTGGACCTGTATGCGTCCCTCTCCAGCCTTCTTTTAGGAAGGGGATAACAACTGGCAGCCTCAGTCCTTGCGAGGAGGTGCCATCTTTGGAAATAGGTTTCCTTGTCTCTCTGTGGTGGAGCAGGGATCACTTCCTTTTCCTGCCTCCCCAAGGCCAGAATGAACACGGTGTCTCCTTGAGCCTCAACCATGGGCACTGATGCTCCTGAGAGGAGCTGCACCCAATGCAGAGTGTGGAAAGCCCAATGCAGTGGGACAGAATGGCTCCACCTAGGCTCAGGCTGCTGTGAGCCAAGGGCTGGATGGATGCATGCGGGATGGTGGTTAGCTTCTGGAGGCCTTACAATTCATCTGCTGGGATTAATCAGGAAGAAACTGACTCTGAGCTCGAGAGATAGGGATGAGACACATGGATGGCAGGCTAAGAGGACTCTGAGGCCCTCAGAAGAGTCTGCACTCGCAGGGTTGAGGAGTGTGGAAGAATACAGACCAGCCCACAGGAGCTGAGATTTGAAGAGGAAGAAGACAGGAGTCTGGGTCTAGCATTTCCCATCCAGGAGTACTCACTAGCTCACAACGGTCGTGGGCTGAGCCCATGGCTCACACTGTACTCGATGAAGAGAAGGCATTAAGCACACAGAACTAAGAATAAGTATCAGCCCTACCTGCTGGTTAGGTCACCAGGAAGAACCTCATTGTGTGGGACACCCACGAGGGCAGGGGTGGAAAGAAAGATTAGAGAACACAGTTAGGCCCCGACTCTGAGGAAGGGACTCATGGCGGCATCACTTACTCCACACAGGAGAGTGAAAACTCTGTAAGCCATGGAAAGCATGGCCTCTACTATGACATCAGACAAGGCTGATGACATGACCACTCAGACCCAGCATCTTGACCAAAGCCTCTCGAGCATCTTCATTACCAGGGACACCTAAGCAGAGTGCCAATCAGGGCCCTGGCACTTCCCGCACCTGAGTCATCCTGAAGGTGCTAGGATCGAACATCCTAGTAAAGGACTCCCGAGCAGGGCTCCGTGGTTTCAAGGTGTCTGTAGGGGACGACCCTTGGTACCTGCCTTGTCTCTCTCCAGGGACATCCAGGACCATGCTCCTTAACACCTTGCTGGTTTTGTAGCTAAGGTATTCTGAAGGCAGATACTGCACAAGCTGGATGCATGGAATACCTGAGTCTCTGGCCTACTGAAACAAGCGTGGCTTCACTTTGAGGGCTTGGAAGGCAGGCCCAGTCAGACTCAACCCCAGACAGTCCCTAGACCCCTGACCATAAGCTCCCAGAGCAGCCACATTCACTGGACTTTGGCCGCTGCTCTGTTCCTATGGTCAGAATTTTTGTGTTCTCTGTAGTCGAACATTTTCATCTGGACTGTCAGCTCCCCAGTAATAACATGGAGACTTATTAATTATGAAAGCTTGACCAATATCTTAGGTTTGTCTCCAACTACCTCTTATAACTTAAATTAACCCATTTCTATTCATTTATGTGCTATCATGTGCCTTCTGGCTTGTTACCTCATTTCCTAAAGTCTGTCTTCCTCTGTGTCTCTGTGCCTGGAAATCTTGCCTAGCTATTGGCTGTTCAGCTCTTTATTGAACCAATCAGAGTGACACATCTTCAGAGTATACAAAAAGATTATTTCACAATCATTCCCTTAATTCACACATTGAAACCTAACACTCGATGCTATGGTACTGAGAGCCTTTGGGGATGAGCACATCGTGAAAACATAGTACTTATGGAGAGAATCTGAGTCCTTGCAAAGGAGGAAAAGCAGTTAGGGTGATAGCTCTGTTAAGTATGCCTTGTTAAGGATGAAAACCTCAGTTGAATCCACATTTAAAAAGAAAAAAAAGGCTAGCAATGAACATTGTGACCCTAGCACTGTCAACGTGGAAACAGGTAGATTCTTGAGGCTCAGTGACCTACTTGGCAAGGTCCATGCCAATGAGAGACCCTGACTCAAAAATGCATGAGAACCTGAGTTCAGATTCCCAGCTTCCATATTAAAAGCCAGGCACAGTGGTGCAAGCTTGTAGTCCTGGCGTTGGAGAACCAGAGATGGGAGGATTCCTGGGGCTCATTGGCCAGTTAGTCTTACAGAACTGGTGAGCTCTGGGATCACTAAGAAACAGTATCTAAAATATAAAAATATAAGGTGGTGCGCAGTTGAGGAAAATGTTCAAGGCTGACCTCTACCTGCCCCCTTACACACACACACACACACACACACACACACACACACACAGAGCCTCTTTGCCCCTCTACCTATGTGAGGATACAGGAACCATTGGAAAAGTTGGCCCTCAATGTCATAGAGAATGTTGCATCTGTTTCTGCCTTGATTGGATTTCAGGGCCCTCTGAGTGGTGACAGAGGTTATAGTGTCCATAAGCCATCCAGGCTGTGGGATTTTGCTACAGGTATGTATGGAGGGCAGGTGCTACTTGGAGGTCCCACAGCAGGAGTTCTGGGAAGGCAGATGTCAGACCATTCTCCACAGCATGGAGCATGCATTGTCCCCACAGATTACACTTCAGGTTAGGCCCAGGTACCTCTGGGTTCTATGAGAAGCATATAGTACCCAGGGACAGGTCCCATCTGGATGCAGCCAGAGCCTTCAGCCTTTCCTCTGAACTGGGATGCAGTAGGACACAAATGTTCTACCAAGCATGTTCCATGAATATGTTATTGACCCATTGGCCTTCTCAAGCTAACCATAACCTCAATGACTTCCACTGCCTCCTTCCAGTGCCCTCTGTCCCTCCCTGTTGACCCTTGACCCCCAACCTGTGGCTCATTTCCTCAGAGCTCCATAGTGGGTCCTGTTGCCAAAGTACCCTAACACTAAAGTCACATATTCTCCTGCCTTCCTGCCTTGTCTGCTCTCACAACACCCTCACCTGACTCCCAGTGAAGACCTCAATTTGTCACACTCAGCCCACAGAAGAGATGCTCAAAGGCCCCTCCTCCCATACCTCTTGTGCACAGAGCTGCCTGCCCCAAGGCCAGGGCACATATTCCAGGATCAGAGAGTACGTTCAGGGGCACACGCCTCAATTCAGGAACAAGTCTGATGCACTCCTTACCATTAGGGCTTGGAAGTCTGTCCAGGCAGTGGGAGGAGAACCAACAATGCAGTTCTTCATCTGAAGAGATCCTATACGTGTTTCCAACTGTGGGAGAGAGTCAGGGCCAGCCCTGCTGGGCAGCAAACCTTGCTATTCCCTGACCACCTCTCTAGGGACAATCTCGCGGCTTGTAAAGGCACAGGGTAGGAGGGTCTGGGATAACTTTTCAGAGCCCTTGGTGATAATAATAATAATAATAATAATAATAATGATGATGATGATGATGATGATGATGATGATGATGATGTAGGCTTGTCACTCATCTGACGGTGTCAGTCTCTTACCCTAAGCATGAATATTATCAAAGCCATCCTGCCAGACTCTTCCTCCCAACTCTTCAAAGCCCAGTTCTGCTGTGATCCTGAGGCCTACTTAGTACAAGGCCAGCTTCCTCCTGCCAGGCACTGCTTCCCACTCTCCAGCAGGACCAGCTGTGTCTATGGGGGAGAGAGGCCTGCAGGGGTTCTGGGGAAGGGACAGATGTGCAACAAGAGGGGCATTGTCCATACTCTGATCAGACTCCCAGGAGCTGCAGGGGTGGGAACAGCTAAGGAGGGCTCTGAGCTGGAGGCTCCCAAAATAGCCAGGGTGCGGCTGGTGGCCGGGCTGGGCAGCTGACTTCACGCCGCAAGCATGCTGGGCAGCCCAGCTGTCTGGGGCCGCACCTGCTTGGCCTGAGCAAAATGTTGCCCTCGGTGGGATGGGATGGACAGCAAGGGCCCTGGCCACCCACAGCCCAGCTCCTGGATAGGTCCTACAGAGGCCCTCCAGGCACTTGGAGCATCATGCCACTCCCTGATGCTGTCCACTTGGGCCAAATTCACCCCTTGACAAGCTTGGGTCACTCAGAGAGATGGACTGTTGTATGTGAAGATAGAGAAGCCACATTCCTCTTGGGACACCTCTGTGGGAAAGAATAACCTATCCATCCAAACTAGGTACCATCTGTTCTCCTGAAGTGGGGCAGGGGTCTATGTGACTCTGTCACTGGCTCAGGAGGTTCATAAACACTACTGAAAATCACTGAGTGATGTTTTTGCCTCCTTCCTTGATGATGATTCCTGTGCCCTCTTTAAGGGCCACTGAGCCACTAGGAGTCACTCATCCCAAGCTGCCTCATGGACTCCTCCCCCATCCTGGGCTGGGGAAGAGGCAAGAAAGTGCTCTCAAAGGGCAGGAAGTAGAGTAGGTCTCTGAGACTCAGCTCTACTTTTCAGGGTTCCCCTTGGGGTATCCCAGAGTAACACCTATGTTCTGGAGGCGCTGTAGTGGCCTCCGAATCTTTCATCTGAGGGACAGACAGGCGATGACTTCCTTAGCTAGGACCATTCACAGGAAGTTGAAATTCATGGGTCTGTCTTGCAAAATGAAGAACTCCATACCAGGGCCTAGGGTTCAGCAGCCGTACCTCACCCTGAGAGAGGTCAGCTAAGGGAGGTCAAACAATGACACAGGTGGCCAGCCTTCCCTTTGGCTTTTATTGTCAAAGTTCACGTACCATGAGGAACATCTTAAGAAATTAAATATCAGGCCTACGGCTTGAGAAATATGATCAAACAATATCTGCAAAGGAAAGGGGTTTCGCTGAAAGAGACTATGGCCAGACTTCTGAAGGGCTTTGTGCTTTGACCAAGGAAAAACAACTTTTTGGTTCAGACAGGCTCTGGGGTCTTCCTGAGGAAAACACTGGGTTGTAGGTACCTCATACTCCTCCACAACCACACTGCCTCACACTCACAAGGGCACATTCGGATGCAGGCATAATCTCCCACACCTACATAGCTTCATACAAGGTCACACTCAGACACAGACGCCACTCACCAGGGCAAACACATTCCCATATGCGCAGATGCCCAGTTCTGATATCAGAGGGTCAGTGACATCAGGGTCCCTAATTCCATCCCTCAGTTGTCCTTTCTTGGAGCTTCTCTGCCCAGTAGGCTATTGCCCCTAGCTGCAGATCCAGGGATACTGGTCTGTCTGGATCCCAGCACCTTCTCAGGAAGCCTCAGGACTGGCCTGAGTCCAGAATCTAAGCCCTCCTCCATGGTCCTTTCTGTCTGTGGGGCCCAGTGTTTAGAGGAGCCTGGTGATCCCAGTGGTGCTCTGACCAGTACTGAGACTAGGGCTTCACACTCTCCCAACCCTGGAGCCCATCAGGCCTGCGTGTGCTGTCCCTGCCTACCCCTGCCTGTACTCCTGGCTGCATGTGTGATTCTGAGGCCTAGGGCCACCTGCCTGAGAGGCAGTGGTAACTGTTGGGACACCACCCCATAGGGTTCAGCCAACATCTAGAGATGGACAGGGTGAGGGCGTGTCACATGGAGTGCTCGCACAGGCCAGCCACCTGCTCTGGCTGTCTTATAAGGGCAGTCACTGTGGCCCAAAATGTACCCAGAACAACGGTCCTGGGAACCACAGAAGGATGGTACCCTTACTCCAGGGGCCTAGGGAGACCCCAGCTAGCACACACTCGACTGCTGCTGCCGCTGATGGAGCCACATTCCTGAGGAGTGACGCAGTCAGTCACGTTATCACAGGCTGTCATTTGGGGAAGCTGGTGAGAAGGGACCCACTCAGGCAGCTTCCAGCCATGCTGCAAGGACTTCTCTGGTACATTTCCCACCTCTCACATTTGCCATGAATGTGAAGAGCCTGGGAACACAGAAAAAGCCAAGGTCTCAGGGGAGGGAGTAGCGGGCTCCTGGACCAAATAGAATCTACAGTCCTCGAAATCAAGATGATGCAGATGATCTGAACTCATGCAGGCTCAGCAGCCCAAAGAGGTACCGGCTTTGTCCCTGCTCCTGAGCACAGGGACAGCTGGGTTCCCTGTCAGGGGCCTAGCACCGCAAGGGATACCAGCTCCACCCTAGAGAGAAGCATCCCCTACCAGAACCCAGGGTCTCTGGAGGAAAAAAGCAGCTCCTCGGTGCTCCAGGCTGTATTAAAGTTGGGATGTGCTGCGTTCAGCCAGTTTCTGTAGAGAGCTGGTACTTGCAGAATAGATGCCGAAGCTTGCCTGGATGTAACCAACTCATGGCCATTAGGCTATGCTGCTGACACCCATTTCCCCAGGTCTTTGGAAAGACACATCCTAAACCCTCAGCAGCTGTGAGTTGATGCCTGTTCTCTCAGTGTTCTTTTTGCCTAAGGTTGTTGCTACCAGCTCAGCCAACTGACTCAATAGTTTCAACTCTATGAAGTCCACTGGAGTGGCTAATTGTGGCTAGCCTATAATGCTATCTATTTATGGGATGGATCAACAGCTTGGTCTTTAACTGAATACCTACCTGCACCCTGTGCATGTCCATCTGGTCTTGGTGGCCTTTCCAGTTGTTTGAGCTCTGGATGCTGGGACAAGAGGTGAGGGCTATTTGTGTGCTATCTTGGTGTCCTTTCATCTGCCTGTTTTGGGGAGGGAGGTGGAGCATATGTATAGACTCAGTGAGGTTGAGCTGTGTATTGGGATCTTTAGGGCCACAAAGCTTGGTAGAACAATTTTCTGAAGTGACTTGACTGGCCTGTACTCAGTGAATGGCAGTCCCTGCTTCTAACACACCATCAGGATTTCTTTTTGCCCATTGTGTAGCCCTGTTCTGGTAACCAACTGTAGCCTTAAGCACATCTTCCTGACACTGTGAACCCGGCATCTGTTCTCATGTCTCTGGACAACCGGGTGTCTTCTGGAAGCACAAGTCCCAGCGACGTGCCTGCTGTTCTGTTCGGTCACCTGTTGTTTTGTAAGTGATCTGAGGTGCTCTTTACATATGCCAGACCCTGAACCACGTCAGTTCTGATGCCGTGGTTACCTTATTATGTTCTGTGCCTTGATGCCATGTCTGCGGGCTTTTCCTTCTTCCCCCTCTTCCTCCCTCCCTCCCTCCTTCCCTCAGCCAATCCTCCTTTCGCTTATCACCCCAATGCAATGCAGGCAGACAGAGTAGACGTGTGAAGCAGCCCCTGCCCTCTTCAGCACCCCACAGGATGGAGGCAGCCTAAGGGTCAGCCAGGACCTACCCCATGGTGGATCCACGGAAGGAGTGAGAACAGGAAAATGTCACACAGATAAGTTGGGGGTATTTTACCACAGGACAGCTGCAGGGCATGTTGCCAGGGTCAGAGTTGATGGGGAGACCTCAAGGCTCTGTAGTTCAAGATGCCCTTGGTGCTGTGGCACGATCAATCGCCCCACCCCCTCAGCTCCTGGGGGGGCACTAAACTCGAGCACCCACTTGGCATTAATTCTTGAGAACAAGAAACAGAGAATTCCCACGTGTACCTCTGCTTTGGTCAGCCCTCGAAATGCCTCCTGAAGAAAAACTCAAGACTGAGGCTCCACAGTACAAGGTCGGCATGGGAATCTCTGGCTGTACCTCTGCCCCTCTGGGACGCGAACGTGGCTCCTGGACAATGCAGTACAGTGGTGACAGGAAAGACGAGGAGAGGAGGGCTGCAGGTAAGCAGGTGACAGAGGGCCTTGGATAGCTCTGCCTGGTTCCTCATCCAGAAAAGAAGGGAAGAAAAGTCAGTGGAGGGGCTGGGGGGGGGCAAGAAGAATGGAAAGAAAGAAAAAGGGCCTTGACCTTGAGTGTCTAAGTGCTGTGCACGGCACAAACCTCTCTCCAGCAGCATACAGTGAGCAGCCACCCCCCACCATCCCCGAGAAATGAAAGCACTGGCATGGAGAGCTTCAGGTCAGAATGTCGCCTGCCCTGCGTGCCTCATAGCCCGCCCCCCACTCCTGGACCCAGACACCAATAAGGATAAGAACCAAACACTGCGTATCTGGAGGGGCAGACAGCACGTGGGAGCTGGCGTCTGGAGGACTGATACTAATTAGGAGAGAGAGCCAGCCAGGAACCTGAGGGTCTGTAAGCCAGACCTGCAAAACCTGGAACCACTCATTCCCAGATGCTTCCCTGCCGCATGTCCCCTCGCTGCTTAGTACCCCGCCACAGGCCTCATCTGACTGACCTTGCTCCCATGCCTGGACAGTGGCCCTGTCAGCTCTATCCTGCCAGCACCAGCTGGGTACACGACCAGAGCCAACACCAAAGGGGTAAGGACTTCTGTGAGGGCTTCTGGGATAGCATCCTCCCAGGGGTGCCCAGGGAAGGCTCCTGGGTCAAAGCTCCTTCTGGGGCAGGCAGTTGAGTACGCCAGCTCCTCTCCAACCTTGTCCAAACCTGTCTCCACCAAACTAGATAAATCAGAGCCAATGACAGGGGGAAAGTTGTGAAGGGGGAGCCGGAAATGGATCTGTAATTGAGCAGTTGACAGCATGCTTCTCTGGAGGCTGGGAGACAGGAGGTTACATCTGGGGGATAGGGAGAAAGGCCCTTTGGAGATGTACTGATAACTCGTCCTGGGGAGTCACTGAACTCCCAGTAAGCCTTGGAGATATGACACTATATACTATGTATCCCAAACTGGCCTCCCATTTGCGGTGTATCCAAGATGGTCTTGAACTTCTTTCTGATCTCCTTGCTTCCACTTCTAAAGTGCTGTGATTGCAGACTGTGCCGCCATGCCTGATGTATGTGGCACTGGAGACTGAACCCAGAGGTTTGTGCCTGTGCCTCTGTGCCTGTTAAAGAGGTGATTGACCAAATGAGCTATGTCCCCAGTCCTGACTTTCTGCAACGTAGCAAGCTCAAGGCCAGCCTGGTATACATGAGATCATCATTCATAGTTTCTATCCTTTTCCCATTCCCAGTTCTCTCCTGGTGTCCCAGGGAGTTGGGGGACCACAGAGAAAATTAGCATCCTAACACTTCCTGGGGCACCTGGAGTTTCCATTCCTGTGGACCTGTCTACAGCAGCCTCATGGATTGAAGGCACAGTCAGAGTCGTTAGTTGCCTAAGACCCTCTTCAGAGGCCAGTGGCCAAGCTGATGTGGGAAAGCACCTGAGAGCACCTATCCTTAACTCGGATACATGTTCAGAAATAACCCTCTGCCCATAAAGATCCCAAAGTCTTGGCTAGTGCAATCCAGTACGATTGAAAACACACCTGCAGCCACGTGGCGTTCTTACACCAGCATGTCTGTTTCGACTCTGTAACAGGTTCACTCTCCGTCCTTGATGCCAGGAACACCTGTATTCCCAACACTTAAGTGCTTTTCCTAGGCCAATCACTCAGTTAACCACAAGGAACATCTTAATAAATTCTAAAAAAGAAAAAAAGCAAAACTTCCTCGTGCATCAGTGATCTCATTTTTCTGGTTTCATTTCTTTTTTTCTCTCTCTCTCTTTTTTTTTTTTTTTTTTTGGTTTTTCGAGACAGGGCTTCTCTGTAGCTTTGGAGCCTGTCCTGGAACTAGCTCTTGTAGACCAGGCTGGTCTCGAACTCACAGAGATCTGCCTGCCTCTGCCTCCCAAGTGCTGGGATTAAAGGTGTGTGCCACCACCGCCCAGCTTGGTTTCATTTCAAAGTGCTATACTTTCATCCTGGATATTAGTGTGTGGGAGCCTGTGGAGAGGATAGGTTGGGGGTTAGGAAGAGCAAAGTAGTCCAGGGCACTATCCAAAAACACAACCCACTTGGGCTGCAAGATCATGTGTAGTGTACGTGACCATGTATCTTGTACACTTCGATTTGTAAAGAACACCCCCACCCCAAAGTAGACATTATAGAACTACATTTTGGATGACAGTTAAAATTTTAAAATAACAAATACTTCCTTAGATATTTTTTCTAAAGAACCCTAAGGTGGCTAGGGACATGGCTCAGTTTATACAGTGCTTGCCTAGCTAGCCCTGGCTCCATGCACGCTTGTAATGCCATCACTTAGGAGATGGAAGCAGGAAGATTAGAAATTCAAGATCAGCCTTCGATACACAGCGAGTTCCAGGCCAGCCTGGGTTATGCAAGCGCTGTCTCAGAACAACAACAAGCAAGCAATGGAAAAGAATTACATAATATTTCAATCAAAGGGTCAATTACAGTTATCATCATAACCCCTTGGAAAGTGGAATGAATGAGAATACTAGGTAAGGAAATGGGGATCCTGACTAACATTGTCCAGGGAAAACAATCCCTCCACAGGTGGTGACTGTCTGCTTGTAGCCATGGTATAAATTCCTGAATGCTCCTGAGGTTGGTTAGAGTCTCAGCTCTTCCTGCATTCTCTCCTCAACCTGCTGGCTCTCTCTCCATTCCCAGCATGGCTACATGGGGTTAATAACAGGAGTTGTACCTGATGGATCCTGATATGAGGGGATGACCAGGAAGAATGTCATCTTCAGAGATGCCATCACTGTGAGAGCAGGAACACTGCAGACATCTAGATGGGATCAGGGATAGTATGGCTATATCCGGGAAGTCCAGAGAGATACCAGGCCAGAGCAAAGAGCAGGTAGATACTGCTCAAGAAGGAGGACGAACGTAGTCAGAAGGGACTCTATGAGCCCAGGGTGGAGCCAGCGGCATATGGGTACAAGACACAAGGGAATGGGGCCATGCTGAGAGGTGACCTCATATGACCATCACTAAGCATGGAAGGATGGATGTTGAGAGACAAGGCCAGAGGAGATCACAGAGTCCAGGTGACAAATGCAGCAGAAATCAGAGAAGGCAAAGTCCAGGGGACTTTAGGAGGGACCATCACAGTGGCCTTAGCCTGCTAAGTCTAACTGATGCTTCAGCCCTCTGCTACACTAAGATTGTTTCATGCTCTAAATGCTTCCTTCACGTGGCTCTCAGGAAGCCACACCCCTGCATTCCCCCTGCCTCTCTATGGTTCCCCACTAGTCCCTGGTGCTTACCCTCTGTACCTAGGCTCCATCCATGCTCCAATCCCATTCCAAGTCACACTTGACCTGTAGACCTGACCTGACCCTGCTGTCATTTCCAGTCCAGGTCCAGACCCCACAGCACATACCTCCAAGCTGTTCTGGAAGGTGTCTCAGTCTCCCTGTGGCAGGAGTCCACCTGACACCCATATACAGCGAATGGTGTCTCTGTCCTTCCCTATGCTCAAGCCACAGGATCTGATGGCACCTTGTGACTCCAATTCTTCACCACTTCATATTCAGTTTCACAGCAAATGTTCTCCCTCCGATCTGTGTGTAGTTCACGCTCTGAGCCCTGCGCTCACACAAGACTGCTGCTGCCCTGGGGTGACACTAGCTACTGCCCTGCTGACGCTGACTACCAGTGTCCCCTGGCCAGAATCCACACCACTGGCTCTTTGCTTCTGCAGCCATTTTATGGACTGAGTTACACCACGGGCTGCTCTGGGTCTCAGGTGCCATATAGCAGACCATGGGACCACTCAGCCTCCACAAGTTCATAAGCGAAGTCCTTATTTTACACATATGTTTTAATTGACTTCACACATAATTGATTGGTGGTCTCCATAGAAACAGGGTCAATAGGAATTGCATATTCCTGAGAGTGTGCCCTCCGTATGTGTGGGATCCACATCCGTGGAGACAACAAAATATGAAGCAAAATGTCATTTGTACTGAACTCTTACTGACTTTTTAATTGCCTAAACAGAAGAAGAGAATGGCCATTTCCATACCTTTACCCTGTGTCAAGTATTGAGCGCCACCCAGCATAGATGCAAAGTCTATGGAAAGATGGCCCAGGTTCTGCCCAAATACTCCAGAAGCTTATGTAACTTCAGCATCAGAGGACCTTGGAATCCACGGGAAAAGGAATCTTGACACCAGTTCCCTGTGCACACAGAGGATTTCTCTGTCAAATTAGTTCTATTTCTCTTAACAGCCCTGACTGATATATGTATAGAGACCTGGTCAGTTATCCTCATCAGCTTAGACCACGAAACCCAATATGGACAAGTTCAACAGACCCACCATATATGGGCTGCCCATGCATGCTTCAGCATTGCCAGGGCATAAATTTCAAAATATATAAGTATAATACATATATAGAATACATATTATACATATATATGTAGACACACACACACATATATATATATACATACATATATATGTAGACACACACACACATATATATATATACATACATATATATGCAAGGGTTGGGCTTCCAGACTAAGGGCCTAATGCTTACACACAAGCTCCCTGCCCACTGAGCCATCTTCCCAAGAAAAAAAATTAATTTTCTTTAATGAGCAAAGGACTTGGAAAAGCATTCACAAAGTAGTAGATGAAAACAGTCATTCTGGAAAAGAGAAAATATGTTATATATGCTCATATGTGTGTGTATATGTGTATGTGTGTGTGTGTGTGTGTGTGTATCCAATAAAGCATATTAGTCTCTGGTATGTATAAAGAATTCCCACAGCCAAGGAAGAAGCACCTGCCGATAGTCCCAGATACTCTCAGGAGCTTGAGGCAGAAGGATCACTGGAGCCCAAGTATTCTAGGCCAGGCTGGACAACATAGCAAGACTCCTCTCACGAAATATCTACACAGAACTTTTGAAGTCAACGAAAAACAGTACACCACCGAGTGTGTGTGTGTGTGTGTGTGTGTGTGTATGTGTGTGTGTGTGTGTGAGCATGTGTGTCCACTGGGGAAGGAGTGCAAGAGTACATCTGTGAGTACGAAGTCGGGGCCACAGGTCTGAGTCACACGTCCTCTCCTGTCACTCTCCACCTTCCTTATTCTTTGAGTCAGTCTTTCTCTGAACCTGGAGCTCACTTACAGTCTACACCGGCTGGTCAGCAAACTCCAGGGATCCACTGCACCCAGTTCCCATGCAGCTGCAGGGGATCCAGACTGAGGGCTTCATGCTTGCATGACAAGCCCTTTGCCCACTGAGCCATCTTCCCAGACCTGAGAACTGATTTCCTTTAATGAGCAAAGAGCTTGAAAAACCACTCACAAAGTGGTAGATGAAAACAAAAGTGTTGGTCATTCTAGAAATGAGAATTTAGCCATACCACCAGTAAAATCAAAAGCTCCGATGGTTCTAGGGCTCAAGGGTTGAAGCAGATCAAGGGAGGCTTTCATTCTGAGGGAGCGTAAAGTCAAGTCCGTACCATTTCTGAGTAGCTGGCTACACCTTCTGGAGTGGAACGTTCCCATCTATGAAGCCCCACACATGAGCCCATGTCATGAGCTGTCTGTCGGCCTGAATCCAGCGGAAAGCTTATTAGCAGCGTGCTTTACACAACTGAACACAGCAGTAAAGAACAATAAACTTCTATCCCAACGAGCCCATGAACCTCACAAACACAATTGGAGCAAAAGAAGCCAGGATCCGTGCTGCAGTTTGATCGATATGACAATGGTTGAAGCTGAGCAGTCTTATCTACAGGGTCAGAACAGTGCTGGTGGACGCCAAAACCCATCTCCTGTCTGGATGGTGGTTTCAGGAGCATGCTCACACTCATGGGTTTAGATGCATCAAGCCAAACAATTAGTTTTGTGAATTCAGTCTATACTTTTTCTTAAACTAACAAAATGTCAGTGGAGTAGAAAACACATGCATGATAATGCATGTGCTCTCTTACAAGTACAGCAGCAGCATGTGCAACACACTTCTGAGTCCACAATGCAGACCAGAGACACGTGACCTCACCTGCGGTAACTGTCACCACTCCCTCGAGGATCCCCTCTGCTTCTGAGCCTCATGTATCTGTTTCCAATATTTATCAACTCACCACCGTAGGTTCCTGAGAGACCAGGGAACTAAAAGGCTTAGGAGAGTCTTAGCATGCCATATTTAGCTTTGGAAACACATGATTTATAGTCCCCCCCCCAAAAGTCAGATACCAAAAGTAAACTTTGTTCCAAGGCTGACTCTGACTTTTGGCTCTCTGCTTTCAGGCATTAGAAGCTGAGTATGCTTAAGGTTAGGTCAATTCCTATGCAACAAAACCACCATCACACCAGCCACCTGATATCTGCAGCTCTCCCACAGGGGATCCCCAGAGCCAACGGGGGAGCTGGCCCCAGGTGAGAAGTTGAAAGATACCAAAGTGAAGTCTCCTCCCCTCACCAGGTTGGGTACTTGGGCAGGTTCCATCATGGGGTCAACCAGCTTTTGGCCTTCCCAGCCATGTCCTTTCTCCTGAAAAATCCCTCCTACCATATATCATCTTGGCAGTCCTCTAGGCTGCACTTGAGAGCCATAGAAGGTGATGTCCTGGGCCAGAGGCCCCTCTATCTTGTACCTAGTCTCCACTGCACTCCCAACATAGAGCTCAGCCCTCTATGGGTGTTATGGAGCCCCCTCTCCTCAGACCCAGCACTCTGTTTATAACATGCCCACAGGTAAACCCTATGCTAGCAATTAAGGTCCCTGAGGTCCACCATGGATAACACTCTCAAATGCTGCCTCCCACCTGGTATCTGCATCCATGCACCTGGGAAGCAACCCTTACCCACTGCAGCATGGACCAGCAAACTTCCACTGGCTGCTCAGTGAGTGAGTTACTAGTGATGTGCTGGTGAGCACCTCCCTCTCAGTGAGGGCCAGGCTGACTTGCAGCAACTGCTCATCTCCATGGTAGGAACCTCTCTCCACGGTGGCAGATTCTAAACCATCCTGAGGAACAGCAAGAGATATACATCTGTCTGCTCTGGAGCCTGCAAAGGCTTAGCATCCACAGAGGTCACTACTGATGCCGACGATAACAATTTGGTAGCATGCTGCCTTCTGCAGCTGCTGCTTCTCCAGGTCCACGCTGCCAATGTGTAAGGTCTCTTCTGCTGCAAATCTTTCTGTTTCAGCCTCCTATGAGATGCTGCTGCTATTTAGCACATACATATCTGCGTGAGCACACACTTGGGCTCCCAGAGGGCCATGCTGTCTCAGTGTTCCCAGCCACATCTGCACTTGAGTTCCCCACTGCCATCTATCCTGGCTTCCCACCCTTCTCTGCATATGTAGGAGCTATAAAAATTTGGAAAGACATGTGAGTCTTGAAACTTACCCCTGCAAACTTAGCATTGAGGATGTTTAGCTGTTTTTCTAACTTAATCTGTCTTTCACATCTGTGTTCTCAGTCCCTGACCACTGAAGCACACTTTTGTACAATTCTACACCACAAATATAAACATATGATGGCGTGGAAGAATTGTCTGTATCTGTCGATCATGTTTTTAAATAAATGCAGATTGGCCAGGCAGGAAGTATAAGCGGGTCAACCAGACAGGAAGTAGAGACAGGGAGATGAGAATAGCTGGGAAGCAAGAAGCTCCCTTGGCATTCCTGTGCAGATCACCGAAGAGGCAAGTTGTGATGAGAAAGGTACTGAGCCATGTGCTAACATAGATAAGAACAATGGGTTAATATAAGTTACAAGAGCTAGTAAGAAGCCTGAGCTAATGGGCCAATCAGTTTATAATCTTATGGAGATCTCTATGTGATTTTCTTTGGGGTTTGCTGGCTGTGGGGTACTGGGTGGGACAGAAACCCCAATAGCCAGGCCCTCATTTTACAGAATGGCGCTCACATAGATAACTGCATCCACAGAAAGCCTGAGAAAGCTTGGGAAAGAATAGAGTAAAGCATGTTTTCTTGGTAGCAGCAATTTCTCAGGTCTGCTCTGCTTGCTAGAGGCAAGCAAGTGCTCTCATCTAAGAGAGGCTTCCTGACTCAGCTTTAGCTGCAAAACCTTGCAGCTCTTTAAGAGGTCCTGCCAAGAAACATTTAAATGGTGTTGGTAAAAGCTGACTGCATGCTTAAAATGCTGGTTTTCTGGGCCATCCTGCCAGGACAAATGCTGATTCTTTCAGGCAGGTGGTCTGACCAGGGAACATTTAAATGTGGTCTGTGAGCAGAATGCTGCAGCTTGCTTGCTGGCAGGGACATTGAAATGCCATAGAGTTGTGGCAATAAACATGGCTGCAACCAGTACCTCCGCCATGAGGCTGGAATTGCAAAAATCTAAGGAATGGGCTGGATCTAGCTGTCAAAGCCACGGCTTTAATATTCTCCTTATTCCTTAGCAAATTAAAGATCCATGTGGTCAAAAAAAGAGAGATATACAGTAAAGAGAAATTGAAAGGAAAAAAAACTCTAAATGGTTTACTATGTGTTAAAAATATATTCAGGCTAAAGGTTAAAGTTCTTAACACGAGAGAGAGAGAGAGAGAGAGAGAGAGAGAGAGAGAGAGAGAGAAAGAGAGAAAGAGAGAATAATTGTGTGTGGTGGTACACGCCTTTAATCCCAATGCTGAAGAGGCAGAGACAGGCGGATCTCTGTGAGTTCAAGGATAGCCTGGTCTACAGAGTGAATTCCAGGACAAAGATACACAGAGAACCTATCTCAAAAAGTCAAAAGTTAATAAAAGAAATAGAGGTTAAAATAAAGCTACATAAAGATGGAAAATACATAGAGAATCTTGATACTGTATGCTAGTATGCTCTCTTTGAATTGTTTGAATGCTGAGGAAGGAACATCTGCTAAAAGACTTTTGTTTATAAATGCTGCTGAATTAACCCAAGGAAGGTATTTTGAAAATATTTCAAAATTGAAATCAAAAGATATGCTACTTTGGAGAAGAGATTTTGCTTTTGTTTCCACAGGAAATGAGAGGCTGTGGAGTCATTCTGAGTTAAGAAAACTCAGGTTTCACCAAGGAAGACCACCTGAGAAATCTCCGGTAGGAACAGATGGCCCAGATGTCTGAGTTCTACATCCAGAACAGATT
>JAQHUG010000148.1:4068259-4085667 GCA_028555095.1 Dicrostonyx torquatus
CTGCCTGCACTGGAACTAGCTCTTGTAGACCAGGCTGGTCTCGAACTCACAAAGATCCGCCTGCCTCTGCCTCCCAAGTGCTGGGATTAAAGGCATGCACCACCACCGCCCGGCCAGTTTATAATCTTATGGAGATCTTTATATGATTTTCTTTGGGGCTTGCCGGCTGTGGGGTACCAGGCAGGACAGAAACCCCAACAAACCAGTCCTCATGCTACAATATGATACATATGCATGATTGCTAGAACCATAGCATGTTACTTCTGAGAACAACACAGAAGTTTTCTAAGCTTTACCGTGCTCAGAACTGTCAAATTTTGTGCAGTCACACTAGACAGGTAGATGCTGTCCCTGGATTTAATGAGACTACTTGGGTTTCAGGAATGTCTGAATGTTGACTAATAGCCTCTGAGTTACTAACTCTGTATCAGGAGAGTGCTGACTCGTTCTCTTTACAGTAGCTGAGTCATGAAAGCTCCTGTGGCTGCTCAGTAGATCTGAAAATGACTCACATACTGCTAAGTCATGATGTCCCCAACCCCAGAACCTCAGAGCTGGAAGTTCCAGAAGTCATAGCCACTGGAGAGAGCCATCCATGAGTCTTTAGCTTGGAGTGGCCCTATGGAGACTATGGCCTTCAGGATCACTGTGGGTCTGGAAAGACTTGGGGACAACCTGGCTCCTCTCCAGCCTTCAGGGCCCGAGGCATTGTGTTCATTGTAATTGCACAAGCAGAGATTCTATCAGGCCAGAAAAGGATAGGATATTGGGAAAGACTTAGCCAGAGGTCCAAGGAGCAGCTGAGGAATATTACAGAACTCACCTGGCAGTAGCCAACTGGCATATGCCCTACCAGGGTTACCTGGACCCCTCCTTGAAAGCCACAGTCAGCTGACCTCTCTTTGAAGACCCCTACCCCAGCACACAGGCAGGACCTCCCCAGAGTTCTCCTCAGCCACAAGGAGACATGTACAAAGGCAACCAGACCTGTAGACCTTCTCCAAACACCACACCCTAGCCAGGACCAACAAGGCCGATCTGGGACACCACCTAATAAGTTGAGACTTCCTGCCTCCTCAGCAGTACGAGAGGCTGAGGCTCACAGAGGCACCCACCACCAGAGCATCTGAAAGGAACATCAGTCATGGAGTTATTGGCTGACCCAGTTCAGAGCAATGTGTTCACAGGGCCTGCCACAGAGCCTTAGAAAAGGACACTGCGGGACTCACCATACCATGGGAAGCAGAAAGAGAGTCTAGTACATAAGGTAGGAGCCATGGTATCCAAGTGACCACCAAGCATCAGGTTTGGGAAAGGACTTCAGAGATAAGACCTCCCTGTCTCTGATCACTAAGATTTCAAGACTGGAAACAGGCTAGGACCACTTCAGAGCACACACCGGTGATCAGAGCTAGGGTATGGGCCAAGCTGGAGGCCATTGGAGAATAGACTGGAGCTGGATAAGGAGAGGGTAATACAATTGTGACTCCTGTTCTGCTTTCTGGCCCAGGCAGCTGCTGGTGGGATATATAGAGATGGCCCAGGGACAGGAGGCTTGGGATGATTCTTCAGGTGGTCCTGATGGGCTTTTGGAGGGAGATTCAAGGGACCCACAAGTGTGTGGAACTAGCAGAGGTGTCCTTAGTACCAGGCTGATCCTGTGGCCCTGGGGCCAAAGAGAAGGGAAAGGCACAGACAGAAAGGAGATCCTTTAATAGTTAATGCTACCTGGGGCCAAACTGGGCCATCTGCAGGCCATGGACAATAGAGCAGCAGCAGCCTCATAGTACTGTATGGATTGGTCAGAAATGGGGTTTCTCAGGCCTCTGGGAGTTCCAGCCTCCCTAACCAGACTTATCAAAGTCCCTCAGCCCAGTTTGATGCCTCCCTCAAAGGCTGGTAGATCGTGTACCCTAGATCATAGATGAGAGACAGATCAGAAGTGAACAGCTGACCCTGTGCATCCCAAATTGAAAGGCAAGTGATCACAAGGGATGGTGAGGAGCAGCAGGTCCTGCTTTCATCTCTGATGCCCTTATCTGCGGTTATCAAGCTGAGTTACGCAAGAGTTGTTTTCTGGGAGAAACTCTGGTCAGCTCCAGAGATGCTTCCCAAGTGCATCCAAACCTGGTCCAGTTTCATAATAAAGAAAGAGCCCACAGGCTGGGACCATATCATGACAGAGAAACTCTACCAGGAAGATGAAACCATCCTCCTCCAGTGTCCAGGACAATCCTGAACTCTGAGGGGACTTCCAGAAGTTTTATCTGACTGCAGCAATCCCAAGAAACCTATGAAGTATCCAGACCTTTGCTCACAGCCCTCATCTGACCAGAAGCTATGGCTGAGTTAGTCACAGATACCTCCAGGACAATGTCTACGAAATGAGAAACTGATGTGTACGAAGTAGAAAGAGTGCGACGTTCGATCACATGACCTTCCAGCTTTAGGTTTCAAAGGGAAGCTGGCGTCTTATACACAACACAATTGAACCTGGTATTTGGTCTTGGATAGCAACAGATCTGAGTGCCTGAGAGCTACAGAGAAGAAGGCCTTCATCTCTGAATCCTATCAGACATAAAAAGTTTACTATTCCTGGGTAGACCAGTTGTCCTGCCCAAGTCAGGAGAGATTCCAGCAAGAGGTAGGCTTGTAAGGAGCCTAAACCACACCTACAAGACCAGACATTCTCCACTATGTAGAGTGAGATCAGCTGGACACTACCAAGATCCAGGTCCTAAGATAGCTGAAGAACCCTGTGCTGGGACTGGTGGCTTCATGCAGGCTCAGAGGCCCCTCCCTCACCCCACAGTTGGCTTCCTGTGCTTTACAGTGAACACAGGAAGTGTCTCTCATGGTTTTCCTTACATTAGAGCCTCTTGGGTGTGTCTTTCACACATGAAAGCTAAAGCCCAACTCCTGATGCCCCTCAGGGATATCTCAGAATGAGGGGCAGAAAGAGGCTGGGCGCTGCCCGCAAGGTACCTGGGAAGGGACTGTGAAATCAATATATAACTGGCTCATTAAGGTAGAAGACAGGCCCTTTCCAAAGACTTCCAGCCTTTGTTTCAAGACAAGGTTTCTCTGTAGCTTTGGAGCCTGTCCTGGAACTAGCTCTTGTAGACCAGGCTGGCCTCGAACTCACAGAGATCCTCCCACCTCGGCCTCCTGAGTCCTGGGATTAAAGGTGTGGGCCACCACTGCCCGGCTGACTTCCAGCCTTTTCAAGCTGCTTGACTTCCAGCCTTTTCAAGCTGCTTTCCTCCTGCAATGAAAACAATGTAGCCTTATGATCCATGTGGGGGGCTGGCTGGAGGATGTCTACACTAGAGTTGTACTAGCCTAGGCCTCGGGACCTCTGCCCTCTTGGGCATCTGTCTTACCCTGGGATTGAGACCTCTCAGTAGAGCCACTTACCTGAGGTCCACAATGCTGAGGTGCAATTGTCTCCTGCACAAAACATCCAGCTGTGCTGCCCCCTACAGCTGTGCTTTCCCACAAACTGCCTGATGGATCTGCAGAGAAGGATTCCAGCCAAGAACTAAGGTTTGTCCCAGGGATGGGCCTCAGGCCAGGAATCAAGGACTCCTACCCCTGCCATTCACATATGACTTCCCTTCTCCCTGCTCAGTTTCCCTATTTGGGGACTGGAAGCAGTAGAGAGCAAAGAAGATTCTGAATGGGAAAAGGAACCTGGCCTTCAGGACAAGCAGGTAAGTTGGGCTGGACCCTGCAACTGCCCTCAGGACAGTCAGGTGCCCTTGTCACTGCCCTCGGGGACCCACAGCTGAGAAGGTGGGGGCATGCTACCTGCCCAGACAAAGCCCAGCCTGGGAGGTTAGAGGACAAAGACATCAAAGGGGACAGGCTGGGGCTTGGCCAGCTTCTCTCTAATGTCTTCTTATGAAGCAATAAGGTGCTAGTCCAGAGGGGGAGGGATAGACCACAGACAGAAAGCAGTCTCCCAAGCAGGGCCCTAGTCAAGATCCATCTGGGCCTAGGGATGGTTCAAAGACTACCCCAAGAAGACCTTGGGGTTCTCTCCTAGAGGCAAGGATGCACCCACTGCTGCTCTGGGTGTGCCAGCACACATCTGTGGGTAGCAGCCAGGGAGAAGCCACTGGTATGACTTGTGCTTCATTTCACTGTAGTTGAACTCAATCTCAGGGGGTCCCATGTGTGCAGACCATATTTCCCAGTGCTAACCCTAATCTGCACACCATAGCTATAGACCCACCAATCTGCACTTAGTTGACAGTGCCCTCAGACCTATGAGACCCCACCCACTACTCCTAGGCTGTGGATGAGGGTCTGAGGTTGGATAAGTCCTTGGCCTTATGACCAAGTGCACAGCCTGGCCCTATGAGTCTAGCACCTGACTCTCTGGCAGGCAGGTGTCACGGGCTTTCTTTGCCTCCCTCGGGAGGACTGTAGAGAGACTAGGAAGAGGAAGCCTTGGATAGTGGACAGAGTAGCCAGCACCTCCTCTGAGCCTTCACAGTCCCCTTCTGAGCTCCAGGAGGCAGCAGGCCTGTCAGTTAAGGGGGGGTCTGCCTGGAGAGCTAGACAGGGTCTCTAACAGTGATCCCAGTGCTCCATCCAGAAGCAAGGAGCTGTCAGTAACCTTCCTGGTAGCAGCTGCTTGAACAGACACAACACAACCTGCAAAACCCATGAATGGGAAGGTCAGAATCATAGGACAGGGACAGACAGACCGTCGATAGAATGGTAGAGACACAGAGGTAGTTTTAAAAGCAGGAAAGGCCAGCAAATGAAGTCTCCAAGAGCTACCAGAGAGGCCAGGCAAGGTCCCCTCCACACACAAACACAGTATCTCCATGTAAAGGCTCCACCCCTAAGAACTGTTGGAGAACAGACTTGTGTCAACTGAGGCCACTGATTTGGGGGTGCCTATTACAGCAACACTATAAACTAAAAACAGCCTGGAGTGAGAACAGCCTAAGATCTCACCATGTTCAGGAAGCATGGTCAGTTTTCACAAAGGAAGCCAGCACGATGGGAGCAGGTAGCTATCTCCATAGCCCCCTACATCTCACACTCCCAAGAAGAGTGAAGGACAGGCCTGCTCTTCAACAGTGGGAGACTGAGAAACTCTGAAATGTGAACCATAGTCAGCTGGATGCTAATCCTACTTGTTCGCATTTAAATTGCAAGAATCAATGAAATATTCTCTAAGGTTTTAATTTTCAGTAAATTATTAGGGGGAAAATGTAATAAAAGAGTTGAGGTCTCCCACTTCATACTAAAGGATCCCATAAAGTTCTTCCTGGGCCAGGGTGTTACCAGGAAGCTGGCCAGGGTTCTCTAGCTGGAAAAAATCATAAATGGACAAAGGACAGCTTCATCAGTATAGAGGCTTCTGGGCCCTTGAGGGGCAAGAATAAGAAGGGACCTTGACTGTCAGTGATTCTTCACTCAGCAGCCAGTAGTCTGTGGCTTGGGCAGTGTCTGTAGCAGCAGGTGATGGTGACAGCCGGTGATACCAAGCCCTGAGACACCCAGCTTCTGACAACATCAGGCACAGTAGTACTCGGGTATTGGGTGCCAGACTCCCTGCCCCTTAGGATGTAGCTGTCCCCTGTCTCTCTTCCAGTGACCAGGGCCGACAGTCTCTCAACTTGACTCTTCACGGCCTTCTCGCTCCTTCTTGCACTGTCTTTCCTCATCTCCTCTTTGCTGCCTCAGGAATTTCTGAAGCTACTTTTTGCTGCCACGGTTACAGCATCACTACCAATAATATGGCTGCTGTGTGTAACAGTGGCCATTGAGGCAACCTGCTCTACCCATGACAAAAGTGACCTTCAGGCAAGAAAAGCCACTTGGGCTCAATGTTGTAACATCTGGGCACAACAGGGGAGGGTATCTCCAAACGTACTTGAAAAATAAGCCAGACAGCCTGGTTCTAAATCCAAAAGGGGACGTGGCATGGGTATGACATGCAGATGAGGCACCGAAATGTGTACCAGTCATGGCACAGCATCCAATTCTACAAACCACAAACCTCACATAAGGACCCATCACTGATCCCCACATACACTATTCATAAGCTTTCTATTGTTCCCCACCCTTGACCTGAGTGAGAATGGTCGCAGGGTCACCTAGAGTTCCCCAAGGCTTGTATTGGAGTGATGTCTTTCAAGACAGGTGAGGTTGTCCAGAGCCACGGTGACTAGAGCAAGGCCTTCTGAACGTGTGCCATGGTGGTAGAGCAGCCACGATCGTCTGTAATTTCAAGATCTCAAAATGCCCAAAGCTGGCTGCCATGAGGACAGTCCAGCCAAATTTGAGGAAATTGGTGTATGGGAAGGTCTGTTATTCAAGGGATAAGAAACCCACTGCTGAGTGGTACTGTCATTCACATCACAGGTGTTTGTGATGGGGGTGTAACAAAAGCTTAACCCCAAACTAACATTCTCAGCACCACTTGCCAGTATTTAACCCTCATCAAACGCCCTTAGGAAGAGTGCGGCTGCTCTGATCTGTCTCAAAGCCACTCCCCAAATGACTCAGGCTCGCCAACCAGTGGGTTTATGTCTTGCGTGTTAAGAAGACCAGCAGTATGTGCTGAGCTGTGTTTACTTGTGCCCAATTTTGAATGGCTTTGTGGAAATATCATTTACATACCGTGGAGTTCTCACACTTACCGCATCCCACCTAATGATTTTAACATATTTACCGAGTGGCACAACCACAACCCTGATCTTGACTTTAAAACACCTTCGTCATCAAAGGAAATCCTTCTTCCGTCGGCAGTCACCTCCTTCCCACCTGATCCTAGATGTCCCTTGATCAACTGCCTCTAGCTGTGTTCCAGGCATTCCGTACAAGTCAAGACCTGTACAACATGGTCTCTGTTGGGTGGCTAGTTTGGTTAGAACCCTCACAACACCCCATGTATCGGTCCCTCATTCCAGGGCATTGCCAGTTCACACTATAACGCATGGATGGATTCTGATTGTTCAGGGACCAGCAGATGATAGACACTGATTTGCTTTTATGTTGGCTTTTGTAAACAATATTGCGTTTGAGCTGCTATGAGCTTCTGTAGCTCTGAGGCACACCCCTGCAGGAGTACTGGGACACCATTTGCTGTGCTTGGCTTTGAGAATATCTGTCAGGGCATTTTCCAGCCCAGAAACATGAGTTCACATGCCCCAAGCAGTATTTCTGGACGTCACAGGCATCTGCCTTTAAGCAGGTGTGGAGTCAGGGTTATCTCACTGGCCCCTTAAATCCCTGCAAGAGGAAGTGCCTACAGGAGCTGGTGTAAAGTCAGAAACAGCCACGGGGAAATCACCAACAGAAATCTAAGGACCAAGAGCACTTGCGCTATTACAATGTCACGCACTGAGACAAATCAAACCTCAGGTAACCCTAACCCTCACAGCCCTTGCACAAGGCAGTAGCCCAGCACTCCCAGTCCACCTACACACACTCAGCTGTGGGAAACAGGAAAGCAAATAAAGAACTTACCTGGGGCCACTCTGCAAGCAGGCTAATCAGTGTCTGACTGTGGGCCAAGGCGGCAGAGAGCATCAAAGGTTGCTCTTATACATGGGAAGATGGTGCCTACAACAATAGAATCCAGGGAAGAGGGTAGAGAGGGGGATGCTCAGGACTGGGTACAGCAAGAGAGAGGAAAGTACCAAAATAAAAGGAATTTGACTTACAGGAAGTGTATATTGGATCCTGGAGACTAGTGTATAGTCAACATGGATATGTATCCTCACCAATGACTGTAATTCACAGACAGTCAGAATCTAGTGGTGACCTAGCCTGTCCTCATTACCCTGCCCCCCAAAAAATCATGTTCCCAGTAAAGGAAATCTTATTGCCATTAAATACCTTTTCTTTTGACATTAGAAGTCAGCCCCAGGTCTTCGTGCATGCTAGGCAAGCAGTCTCACTGAACTACATCCCCTAGCCCAGCCTCAAACTTCTTAATATAGTCTGTGTTAGAGGAGAACAAACAAAATTCAAATCCTAAGCACGAAACATGCCTAATCATTCAAGAACTTAAACACAGTTTCCAAACATTCATACTGATAAAACTACTAGGAGATAAACTTCAGTGAAAGCAAGACATACGAAGAAAACCACCATGGCAAGAGTGACGAAGCACATTCAACCCGGGAGTGAAACTGACAGAGATGTGGCCAGCATTGTGGTACACAGGATGTGAGATAGGCCAAAGTCTAGAAGCCGTGTGAGTAGTAAGAGTTGGGAAAAGCCGAGAATGGCTAGACATGCTGATTTCATCTTCTCTGTAATGAGGATATTATTTTGAAATTCCTAAGTTGAGTAAAGAAGAGGTAATATTTAGTAGCCACAAACTCTCAGTAAGAATTCTAATACCGGGCTGGGGATGTAGCTAAGTTAGCCAAGGGCTTGCTGAGAGAGGAGGAAGTCCTGGCTTCTAGCCCCAGCACTTCTACACTGGATGTGATGGCACAGGCCTGTAATCCCAGCACTCGAGAGGTAGAGGCAGAAGGATCAGAAATTCCAAGTCATTCTCACATACATAGCAAGATCAAAGCCATCCAGGGATATCTGAGGTCCTGTCTCAAAAAAAAAGAAACAAAAACAAACAAACAAACAAAAAACCCTGTGAGACGGTAGAGATGGTTCGGTGGTTAAGAGAACTGACTAATCTCCCCAGAGGACCCAGGTTTGAATCCCAGCACCCATTTGGCAGCTCACAACCATCTGTAACTCTAGCTCCAGGGGATCTAATTCCCTCTTCTGGCCTCAGTAGGCACCAGGGAATGGGGCATGCACATGTTGAATAGAAATAAGCAAGCAGGACACCCATACACACAAAATTTAAATTTAAATAGAACTGTGGCAATAATTACAGCTGCATAGTAGAAGGAGGAAGAAGAAAAGGTAAAATGGTCTATTTTCATCGGTGCTACTAGTAGCAAATCTGTAGATACTTGGGGCAGATTCTGACAGGATGGGCACCTGTCAAGAAAAGCTTGACGGAATGGGGCATTCCTTCTCACTGAAGGGTAGAAAGTTATGGAAAACTTAACCATAGAATAAAGATGCCACAGCCTGACCCAATGCACATTGCTATGCTTTGTGGGAAATCTTAACCTCAAGTCCCTCAAAACAAAAGTTAAACCTGGCTATAAATGCAAAAGAAAGCAAAAAGAAAATGTATAAAAATAAGGCCCACATACTTGAAAGGTTGAAGCTGGGACTCTGCTCAAGTTTAGCCACTTGGTGCCACACACAGTGTGACATCACACAATGAGATGTCATCTCTTCAGAAAATAAGAGAAGTCAGATATGCTGGTGCACACCGTTAATCCCAGCACTCTAGAGGCAGAGGCAGATGGATCTCTGTGAGTTCAAGGCCAGCCTGGGCTACAGAGCTAGTTCCAGTACAGTTAGGACTGTTACACAGAGAAACCCTGTGTCAAAGGCTGGGGGTGGGGTGGGGGAAGGCTCTATTATCTACTGAGGAGTTGGCAGGTGCACTGAAGAAGGAAAAGGAGACATTGAAACTGAAAATGAAGAAACAGTATCAGCATTATTTTCAGACCACACGACTGCACCTGGGGAATGCAAGTTAACGCCGTGGGCCAGAGCAGAATGTGTGTGGTGACCGGATACGGAAAGAGCATAACGAAAATCTGCACCTTTCTTAAGGACAGGTGGGAACGAGTTGGGGGAGGTAAGTTTGGAAGCCAAGCCTCTATTTGAAATAGCAGTAAAACTATAAAGTCCCAAGGAATAAAAGTGAACAAGAAATGTAAAATCATTTGTAAATGTAAAATGCTCTCATGAAGGGAATTGTCAAATACTTCCACAAGACAGATTTTTGAATTGTGTATTTTGTAGTCCCAGCACTTGGGAGCTCGAGGCAGGAGGATATTGAATTCAAGGTTAGCCCCTGGCTACATAGTCTTTACAAAGCCAGCCTGAGCTACATGAGACCTTCTTGAAGCGGGTGGGAACTGGGAGATTAGTCCCTAATTGGCAGCTATTAGACCCCTCCCCGATTATCAGCCAAGACTGCCCTCACCCCAGCCTCGCTGCAATGAAAACCCCATGACCTTCTTGAGGAAGCTACACGGAGACTACAGCTGCTTGCTGCCCAAGTGACTACTTCAAACGACTTACCGGGTGAAATCTAGATGACTCTGTAGCTAGCTCTACCCAGGGAAGAAGGTAGCATTTCTCCCAGACGCCCAGTGAGAGATCTCTGACTTTTGCTAACACAACCCCTTTTTTTCACAAAGCTTTGCAGAGATCTACGCAAACACCATTACCATAGCTCCATTCTGACTACATGCACAGGCTGCGCCTCACGTTGAGAACTAGCCAAGAGACACACCCTGGCCACCTCGTTCTAGACCTCTCAAGCGGTCTGTTATTTCTCACTTTCGGTCTTCACCAATAGTAGAGTGGACAGGGCTGGTAACAGGAAGAGGAGCTACATCAGAATGGTCACAGTGGAGACAGCAGCAGTCACCACAAGCCTCAGAGAGCGGCACAGTCAGGAACACAGGAAGTTAGAGCAACAGGGCCAGTGGTGGCTGTGGATGAGAGACTGTGGACTGTGGTGGCTGTGTTTGTCCTAGGGAGCTTGTTTGATCAGAGGACCAAGGGCCTACAATAACCGACTCCTAGAAGTTATGCCACTGTGCAGTGCTTAGTCTCCATTGTCAGCTTGACACAACATAGAATAACCTGGAAAGAGAATCTCCCCAAGGCACTGTCTAGATCAGGCTGACCTGTGGGCATGTCTGTGGGGGATTGTCCTGATGGCCTTAAACGATATGGGAAAACCAAGCCTAAAAGTGGGTAGAACCATTCCTGGGTTTTGGACTCTGAACTGTATGAGTAGAATTAGTTAGCTGAGGACATGCAGGTTTCTTAGGGTTTCTATTGCTGTGAAGAGACCGTTACCATGGAAACTCTTATAAAGAAAGACATTTAACCTAGGTGGTGGCTTACAGTTTCAGACATTGAGCCCATTATCATCATGGCAGGGAGCATGGCAGCCTGAAGGCAGACATGGTACTGGCTATGTCTTGATATGCAGGCAACAGAAAGCAGACTGAGACACTAAACGGTATCTTGAGCCTATATGAGACCTCAAAACCTGTTTCCACAGTGACACACTTCTTCCAAGAAGCACACCTACTCCCACAAGGCCACAACGCCTAATGTGCCACTCCCTTTGGGGGCCCTTTTCTTTCAAACCACCACAGCCGGCATGTAAACATTGCTCTCTGATTTTGACTGTGTATAGGACTCTCCGCTTCAAGCTCCTGTTGCTTCAACTTCCCCACAACAATGGACCTCAACCTGGAACTGAGCCCAAATAAACCCTTTCTCCCCTAAGTTGCTCTCTGTCAGGGTGTTTTATTGTGGCAACAGAAATGAGGGTAGAACGCTTGTCACTACAGGCCTGCCCAACACTTGCAGGCTCTGCCTGCTGCCGCTCTGCGGAATTCCACTCCCTGCTGACAGACACTCAAGATTATGATAGCTGATGGTTATCCCTCAGCAACAAGCCTCCAGCCTGTCGCCTAGAGCCCTACGTCTCTGGTTTCTAAAGCCTGAAGCAACAGAGCCCTACCACTCAAGGTTTGGAGTTATAAGTCTCCGGGTTTGCTGTTCCAGCACCTAAATTAAGGCTTGGTCACAAGGTGCAGGACTGCCAGCCATGGGACAGCCTCTCCTCACCTACTCATGATTTCTATCTGACTGGGACAAAAGCATCCAGGCCAACTGAGTGGAAACAAAATCCCAAACATAGTCAAAGAACTACCAGCATGCTTGTGTGCCTGGATCCTGGAGTGAGGCGATTCCATATGGGATCACACCTGGAACCATAGCTATGTGGCCCAAATCTCCAGCTCAGTGGGACCTTTGCCACCGTTGGGGTGGAAAAAGGCATAGGAGAACATAACCCCCAACAAGGAGAACAAGCTTTAGAACTGATAGCACACCTACGGCTTGGGAGGATTTAGCTTAGTTAGTCAGAACTCAAAAGTAACAGGGAAGACAGAAAGCACACGGGATCCCCTTTGGCAAAGCTGCAAGGCAAGAACATGGAACACTTGTAGTTTGCCAAGCTCATAAGGACTGGGATGAATTGGAACAGATGGCAGGGATGCCAGCCTTCCCATGGTCAAAGCCCACCCTATGGTCATAAACCCCCATAGTCACAGCACCCCCATGGTCACAGCCCCCATAGTCACAAACCCCATGGTCACAGCCCCCCATGATCACAAGCCCAAGGGAAGCCTTACTCAGGGCACTTACACGTGAGTGGCAGATCCCCTCTCCATGGAGGTCCATGCCTGAGAGAAGATAGTAGGGCTGTGAGACTGTACCAAAGTACATTATTTACCACAGTCTCTGCTGCTAGAGACTTGGCTACATAATGCTGGCCCCTGGACACCATGAGATGCAGCCTCATGTCTTTGACTTCTGGGTTCATGAAGACTAGCCCTAGAACAGCAGCCTAACCATCAGCATGAGAAATCTGCCCTTGTGGTGGTTTGAATGAAAATGACCCCATAGACTCCTAGGGGACTGTCACTGTCAGGAGGTGTGGTCTCATTGGCATAGGCCTGGCCTTGGAGAAAGTGTGTCACTGGGGGTAGGATTTGAGGTTAGTTTCAAATGATCAAGCCAGGCCCAGTGTCTCTCTCTTCCTGCTGTCTGCCAATCCAGATGTAGAACAATCAGCTACCTCTCCAACACCATGAATGGCAACTCCATGCCACCATGCTTGCTACCATGACAATAATGGACTAACTCTGATCTCTAAACCATCCCCAATGAAATGTCTTCCTTTATAAGGGTTACCATGGTCTCAGTGTCTTTTCACAGCAACAGAAACCCTAAGACAGCCTTCAAATGTCGTGACATCTCTGTTCTGTCTGCAGTCCCACAAATAACATTATTGTCATATGTCTGATACACCTCCAAGCTGGCCTACTCCATTTTGATGTCCATGCCCCACTAGGGACTCCACTGCACCTCCATAGCAGGCCCTGGGGAAACTCATGGGGCTTGGTGGGTCCTGCTCAGCCCTTGCTCAGCACCTTGCTCAATTGCTGCACTAGCCCTCGTCTTTCCTAGGACTGAAGGTGGCCCTGAGTGGGCAAGTGTGTATGCAGAGGTTGCTGAGTTCTGCCCCAGTCTCAGGCAACCAGGGGAGCAGTGTGTGAGACTTTACCAGAATCATTCTGGACAGACCCTCCATAAAACAATTTCCCATATATATATATATATATATCAGCACTCAAGGGGATCCCTGCCCTTCTCATCCTTATCCTGCTCGGATTATGGCTCTGGACACCAGGCAGAGGCAGGCCAGCTGCCTGCTATAGTGCACATATGGTCATCCCTCCCACTAGGTCTCAGGCTAGGGCGGGGACAAGGAGCAGGTGGAAAAGGACAAGGCAGGGGCTCTTCAGGGGCTCTGCAGCTGCTCTCCATTTCTAAACAGTACAGTCGACTCCACGGGGCTCAGGAATCCAGGCCAGTGCAGGGGCTGGGCAGTTTTACAAGCAACTTCAGAAGAACTTGTCCCACACCCTGGAGGCCCACGCCTCGGAGACACTGGCTATCCCTACCCGAGCCTTCAGATCTGTAGGAAGTAGCACAAGGTAAGGAATATCCAGGCCTGCAGCATGGTCAGGGTGGAAAAGAGACACTGGTCCCCACGGACCTCTTCCAGGCCATGCCTGTGTCCTCAAGATCCTGCCATGGCCTCAGATCTACCACAGGGTGTCTGATCCTCCTTGTGTCCCAGTGTCTTAGAGACTCCCAGACATTTAAGCGATGAAGGCCCTGCCTTGATCTCAACACAGCTGTATTCATGGAGAGGGTTTTATGAACATCTAAATGCCCTCAGGCAAGAAATGCTGCCGAGAGGAGGGTAGCAAGGGAGTCCTGGTGTTCTGCCCAGGGCCACAGTGTACTAACGCCATGGCCCAGGCCTGGAACCCCCTCCCAAAGCTAAGCCTGTCTTCAGGGCTGTCAGCACCCACCTCAGATTTCATGCAGAATCAAAAATCCCTTTAGAGTTTAGGCAAAAAAAAAAAAAAAAATCTCAGGACTTTTTTCTTTCAAATAGTTTGGGCTTGGCAAGTCTTGAGTTGTACTTTGCCAAGCCCTCCGCCCTCCTATAATTTAAAGGAGGAAAAAGCACAAGAGACAAAACCACTGTGCATTCCGAGGGAGCCGCGGTCTGCTGTTGCTACTGCCACGGTCCTCAGACTTATCCAAGCAGAGAGGCCCCTCCCCAACTCCGTGTCCTTACAGTTTGGGTTAGGTTTAGGTAGCTTAGTTTAGTTATGGTATGTTAGTTTAGTTTAGTTGTTTAGTTTATACCCGTCAATGAAGTGGTCTCTAAAGGGAGTTCGAGCCCTTCCAGCCCAGGCCACTGTGGCCAGTTGAGGCCATGAAATCAGCATGTGGGGACCATTCAGAACAGGGGTAGGAGAAGCAGCCATAGAAGTTCTTGAAAGGAGGACAAAGCTCTGAGACCTATCCTCCACCTTGTTCAGAGTCACTTAGCACACCTTCTCCTGGACCCCTCAGCATCCCCCTGGGGAGGGACAGATAAGCAGATGCCACCCTGGGGTCCACAGGAAGGGACTGGGAGCAGAGCAGACCATGGGGAATGGAGAATGCTTGGCCTGAGACTGGATGTGTCAGGGAAAAGCAGTCAGGACCAGGAGGGCAGGAAGATGAAGGGCAGCTTCCCCACTGAGATGATGACCCCCCAACCCAGAGTCTTGAGCATGTCTGGACAGCAGGACTCCAGGTGGGCAGAGACCTGGCTAGGCTTTGGGGGACAAGCAGAGTCCTGGGGTCACTTCCTGCTCCCCCAACCCACCTGGAGCTGGGCATGCCCTGGTGTGACTGTAGTGGGGGATAGTCAAGGCCCTGGGCCATCTGCAGATGGGCACCACTCCCTGTGGCTGCCGCTGAGCCACAGGCCCATGTGTAATGACAAGGCCGGCTGGCTTGTCCCTAAGGCTCAGAGCCAAGCATCAACAATTCTGAGGTTTTTCCCTTTCTGAAAGTCCTGGGGATGGGAGTCTCCGCTCCGCTCCCACTACACATTCAATTTCCCAGATCAACTGAGAAGCTGTGCACAGGAGCACCCAGAACTCAGAGTCAGTGTACACCAGGCCATGGGGGATTAAAACCAGCACCCAACCTTTACTCGGGTCTCTGTTCCCAGCCCTCAGGGAGCCCTTGTGTCTACATCTCTCAGTTCGGAGTGCCAAAGTTTAAAACATATGATGAGGGCTAAGGAGACGACTCGAGAAAGTGTTTGCCATGCAACCATGAAGACTTGAGTTCAACACCCAGCACCCAAGAAAAAGATGGAGGCACAAAGGCATGGGTCTGTAAGCATTGGAGAGGCATGGAGCAGGATCCTTGGAGCTTGCTGGTTAGCCAGCCTTTAAAAAAAAAAGCTACTATTCCTATATTTCTTGACTTGTTTCTTATTTGTTTTCTGTTTTGCCACTGAGAAAGATGCCTGAACAACATAGAGGAAGAACTCTGTATTTGGGCTCCAAGTCCCTGATTGCTTGGCTCTGCTGTTTCTGGGCAGGGTGAGATGGAGCAACAGGGCACGGGAGCATGGAGAAGCAGAGCTTCTCACACCATGGTGGACAGGAAGCAGAGAAGGACAGGCAAGGGAGGGTTTGAGGTGCATCTTCCCAGGGCAAGCTTCTGGTGACCTAATTCTCCAACTAAGTCCTACAGTGGGGGATGGTTTAAGTTTCCCACCATCTCCCAATAAGGTCATCACATTAGGAACACATCCATTGGTGAGGTCAGAGCCCTCATGGTCCAGCCACTTCCCAAAGCTTAGTTCTGAGCACTGCTACCCTGGGAACCGGGTTTCAACATGTGAGCCATTCAGGAAAACACTTCATATCCAAACCACAAGAGTATTAAACAGTACAATGAAGGCAATCACTCTGTGTGCATCTGTGTGCACGTGTGTATACACATGTGCATGTGTGTGCATGTGTTCTTGTGTGAGGTATACATGTCTATGTGCGTGTGTTTGTGGAAACCAGAGGACACCTCCGGTGTCATTCCTCAGGAATGCCTTCCACCTATTTTGAGACACTCCTCATTGGTTTAGAGCTGTGGGAGGGTCCACCTGTATTTCTGTGCTTTGATTGGTTAAATAAAGACTCCGCCTGGCTTATAAGATAGGTCAGCCCTTAGGTGGGTGGAGTAGACAGAAAGGAAGTTCTGGGAAGAGAGAAGGAAGTGGGCCAGATGCCACGAGCCACCTTCGCAGATGGATGCAGGTTAGACCTTTCCGGTACGTCACCACGTGGTGACTTACAGACTTTTATAATGGGTTAGTTTATGAGGTGAGGGCTAGCCAAGAAGAGGGTGGTGATGATGGGCCAGGCAGAGTTTAAATGAATACTGTCTCATGTGATTATTTTGGGCATAAGCAAGCAACCAGTGGCTGAGCGGGCCAGCGGCTGGGTGCTGGGAACAAACAACCTACACCTCCCCACCTAAATACAACATAGAGCTCATTCCTTAGACCAGTTGTGCACCAAAGACCTGCCTGTCTCTGCTTCCCCATTGTTGGGATTACAAACATGTCCCACCATGCCCTGATTTTTTTTTTATCATGAGTTCTGGAGGTTGCAAAGCAAGCACTTTACCGACTGACCCACCTTCCCAGCCTGAAATAGTATAATTTCACAAAAATGAAAAGTGTAAGTATTTTTAAATTAAAAGCACATTACAGTAGCTAGGACAAATACACACGATCAAGACAGTTAAAATCCCAGTGTGGACAGGGGTAGGACTCATGAAGTTCCATCCCTATCTGAGGAGCTCTTGGCACTGGATGGCTGCTGGAGGACAGCGAGTTAGTTTTGTTTAGGAAGGCTGCCTGGGTCCAGTAGATGGTCCGACACCTATGCACACTCAGACAGCACTAGAAGGACTCAGTGGGTTTTAGGGGGAAAAAAAAGATTACTTGAAATTGTGGTTGAAAGTGGTGTGGAGGATTGGTGAGAGTAACCAAAAGGTAGGGGGTGGATTTGATCAAAATGCATATCTGCATCTGAGTATATGCATGTATGAAGTTTCAAATAATAATTTTAAAATTATTTAAAAAATAAAAAAATTATTCTTGAAGTTCAGGGTAACATCAGCATAAATGTTATGTTACCTAGAAACAGGAAAGTGCAACTTAAAAAAAAATGACTGGGGGCTGAGAGATGGCTTGGTGGTTAAGAGCATTGCCTGCTCTTCCAAAGGTCCTGAGTTCAATTCCCAGCAACCACATGGTGGCTCACAGCCATCTGTAATGAGGCCTGGTGCCCTCTTCTGGCCTGCAGGCATACACATAG
>JAQHUG010000148.1:4090046-4167281 GCA_028555095.1 Dicrostonyx torquatus
GATGGATCTGCTGGTACTCCTGTCCTTTCTTTTATATTAAACATATTCTGTATTAAACATTCAGTCATACCCCCTCCATCCATGGTTTTGCTTTCCCCTTTTTCAGCTACTGAGAGACAACCACAACCAAAAAACATTAAACTATTTAACAATAAACAAATTTATATAAGCAATCATAGTTTTAAATTGCAAAGTGTTTTGAATAGCAGGAAGAAATCGGAGGTCATCTCCTTGTGTCCACCCAGAATGGAAATCTTTCCTGGTCCTGTGCATCCACGCTGTATATACCACTCACCTGCCAGCCACATATCCACCTCCTCAGCTGTCGATCTACTGCGGCAGCATGGGCAGAGACCACACCCACAAAACTTCACTACAGTGTATCCTTACACCTTTTCCACTTTGCTATTAGTGATTGTTAATCTCTTGCCATGCCTGATTTGTGAACCAGTCGCAGGTTTGTCAGTATGGGGAAGCTAGCACACACACGTTTGTAATCCAGTCGCAGGTTTGTCAGTATGGGGAAGCTAGCACACACACGTTTGTAAACCAGTTGCAGGTTTGTCAGTATGGGGAAGCTAGCATACACAAGGAGTGTGACTGCTGTGGAGGCAGGCACCAGAGCCTTTTGAATGCTTCCCCAGGTGATAAGGGGACAACTGTGACCATTCTTCTCGTCCCTGTTATTTTGATAGATCCACCTCCATATATTAATCAGAATTGTAAATCAGAAGTGACCTTAATATTTAGTGAAAATTGAGAAGCAGATTGGCCTCTGGGCATGCTTTTTGGGGCATCTTAACTGTGTTAACTGAGGTGGGGAGATGGGCCCACTGTGGATGGGATTCCCTAGCTGGGATTTTAGGTTGTATAAGTGGAGAAAGGGCATGGAGTGACAGCGTGTGTGCATCTCTCTCTTTCCTCTCTCTTATCTCTCTCCCTCCCCCAATAGTGGATGTGATCAGACTACTGCTTCCGGCTCTACCTTCCTTGACTCCCCCACCACAATGAACTGTACCTTGAACAGGAAACCAAAATAAACCTTTTCTAACATAAGTTGCTTTTGTCAGAGTATATCACCACAGCAATAGGAAAAAAAAAACGCTAATACAGTGTGGAGCCCAAATATCACTAGTTTCTATTTAGCAAGAAGCTGAGAAGTCGAAATTTAAAACCATCAAACATTTGGACATATACTTTACCACAGAGGACAAATCATCTTATATAACACCTAAGTTTCATGGCTACTTTTGAACAAGCCCATATTCTATTATTCTGTTTTACTTATTGTATGTGTTTGGCTGTTTTGCCTGGACATACATCTGCGCACCATATGCTTGCAATGCCCACGAAGTATGGAACTAGCTCTTGTAGACAAGGCTGGCTTCGAACTCACAAAGAGCCTTTGCCTATCTCTGCCTCCTGAGTGCTGGGATTCAAGGCGTGCACCACCACCCAGCAAACCTGAGTCTGCTAACAACAGCAGCCAGAGCTCTTAACCACTGAGCCATCTCTCCAGCCCTTCTTTGAACCAACTGAAGTTGTATTTAGCTTGTATTTGTAAGTCAAGCAAGGGTGGACTCTTGGAGGCCTGACTGCCCAATGATTCCCTCCAGGCTCCTGTCCAGTGTGTGTTGTGACCTGGTATGGCCACAATGTATGATCTTAGTCACTAGTGCAGGCCTAACACAGTGCCACACACTGGGTGATTTATAAAGTACAGAAGCATTTCTCAATCCAGGAAGCCCAAGATTCAGAGGCCCCAGTCTTCCAAGATAGCACCTTGAACACTGTGTCATCTAGTGAGACACCTACTACATCCTCACATGGCTGAGAAAGACAGCAACCCCACTCCCGCAAGGCATTTACATAAAGGCACTAAAGCCACCACTGAGCCCCAGTCCCAACACTGCTGCCCTGGAGACTGAGTTTCCACATGAGTTTTGGAGAGGGATTTAAACAACAACAAAGTCTCTATGGCAACACCGCAGTGCTTTGGGTGTATGGAAGGTCAACCGAGCAGCAGTGGGCTGCAGATTGGAAACTGAGCAATGCCTGTCCCGCTCCAGGAGCTTGGCAAGTTTCCCCTGAGCTCAGTGGCTCCCTGCCCCTCTCCTTCCCAATTAACAACCTAAAAGGACCCTTGGTGCCTCGTACACAGTGTGAAATCCAAAGCTTTTGAGGGTTGAGGAAGGAGGATGGCCCTGGACACGTACTAGTATCAATAAAGCCAATGCAGACCAGGTTAAACTGAGGAGGCTAGCTGCCAGTGGTGCCTTCCCTGTCACGGAGAGAGCTGGTTTCCTAGCATGGTGAGGACTGATACTCTGTCCCAGAATTCACAGAAAGGAAGAGTATTGCTCTCTGACGGTGCGGACAATCCTAGCACTCTGGAAAATGGCACAGAGGGTTGCAAGTTCAAGGCTGCCTCAAAACCGAAAGGGTAAAAGGGCTGTGAATACATGGCTCATTGATGGAGCTCTTGATAAACTGAGCATGTATGAAGCCCTGAATTCAGCCTTCAGCACAAAGGAGCTTCATTCGGATTGATTGACAAGATTCAGGAGGCCAGCTTGCTGTCCCCCTCTTCCTTTCCATTGTGAAGAGGTTGTAATCAGGTCTTGGTGAACTAGCCAGAGACAGGGCATTAGTGGTTGACTTTGGTCTATCATGCAGCTATCAAAAACATCCCTTTTTTCTAACTGAGGTTCCAGAGGCCTGTTCTGCCCCTCAGCTTCCTCCCAGGGGAGATTTGTGGGCTGAAGGGCCCTTGGGGGGCATTTGAGGTCAGGCTCTCCACTCTCATCCTGAAAAACAGCTCGCCTCAGCTTCTAGGAACAGCTCTGGTCCTCCAACCCCCAGCACATTCTAACTCTGGTATCCCAGGCTAGAGTCACTTCAGAAAGATGAACAGTGTCAACCCTGCATGGAGCTGGCTCCACACCAGGCTGCCCGAGGCTATACTCCACCAGCTTACTCCTCAGGAACACCCTGTTCTCTTGGGCTTTACTGAACTCAGAGTCACATAACAAAACCACCATAGAGCCATTTACATCACTGTGGGAAAAAAAATACCTTTCCAGTTCCTCCATCCTTTCTACAGTTGACCTTTTACCTTTGGTTATAAAGACTCTTTATGTTTTCTAAAAGCTACATCCCTTGCAGGGGTGATTGACAGGAGTTTTCCGAGTCTCTCGGCTGTCCCTTTGCTTTCCTGATAATACTTCCTTGGTGCACAGTTTTTCATTTCGATGAAGTCGAGTTTATCTGCTTTTTAAATCTTGTTGCTTGCCAAACATCACAGCCAGGAATCCTTTTCTAAATCCAAAAACCACAAAGGTTTTTCATCTAAGATTTTCTTCTAAGAGTTTTATAATTTTAGCTTATTGAGGCTTTTGATCCATTTTGAGTTCATCTTCGTCTAGGGTGGGAGGGAAGAGCCTAACTCCAGGTGTCTGGACTCACTTGTTAAAGACATTCTTCTTTCTCCCCCAACAGTCTTGGTATTCTTGTCTAGGGCAACTGACCACAGAAGTGCCGGCTTTCGGTTTGAGCCCGCAGTCCCATTGGTTTGTATGTCTGTTTTGATTACCATAGCTTGGCAGGGAGTTTTTAACGTGGGTCTCCAGCTTTAATCCAATTCAGAGAACAGCCTACGCCTCCCCCAGGTGCTCAGTGGCTAGCCTGACGTAACAGGCCAGCATTTCCACCACCCTCTCTGTCCTCCAGTCCATCTTAAGAAGGAAAGCACTTGGGTATGAGGCCCTCAGAAAGAGTGAGGCTGTCACACCTGCTTCTGCAGAGACATTTTGGTCAGACAATTACTAAAGGGCAAGAGTCAAGGGCCAGCAATGCCACCAGCCACTTCTAAGACGGGCACTCCATTTCCTGGCCCACCCTGTCCTCGACAAGGGTGGTTTGATTCAAGGCTAGGGCATGTAACTGGATGTGACTAGCTGGATGTCTTCATCAGGTCATGGCCAGAGGTTGTGGATACAGCTTCTTGAACTGTAATCATTGGCTGAGGTTTCTTTCAGTATTATTCCCTTCTCCTGAACTGACCAGGGGCTACACCCAGCACCAGGGCTGGAATCCTCTTCTACCTCCAGTTGCACCTGGTTAGGTAAGACCGTCTCTCTGACCCATCCGGGAACCTGGAATAGACCTGTCTCCCTTCCTCCACTGAGCCCCTCAGCCTGGCTACCCTCACCTAGGCACACATCCCTGCTCTTGCAGGAAGGTGCAGGGACTCCAGGAGCAGTGCAGATCCTGCTGCTTCCCCTCTCAGGATCGTGAAGCTGTACACCCAACCCGTGCAGGTCCACTGCCCTTGGCCCTTGCCCTCTAGAGACCATCTGGCAAAATTACCTTTATAGAGGGGAACGCATATGGCACACAGGTTGCAGTTTGCCCACTGAGATTGTACAACCTGCTCTCCAGGGTCTCGCAATGCTTCCCCTTTAACAAGACTCTTCCTCAGGAGCCCCTCTCGAGCCTGCAGTGTAGACCTCAGTCTTACCCAATGCAAACCTGGGCCCTTTGCTGAGGAATATTAGTTGAAGATGTGTTACATTTGTTTACGCTGTGGAATATTTGTATAATGATGCAAAGATGTGTGGCATTCTCTTAGGTTGTACTTGTTTAACTGTGGAGTTGTGTTGCTTTGCCTGTCTAAAACACATGACTGGTCCAGTAAACAGCTAAACGGCCAATAGCGAGGCAGGAGAAAGGATAGATGGGGCTGGCAGGCAGAGAGAATAAATAGGAGAGAACCAGGAAGAGAAGATTGAGGAGAATAAAAAAAAGAGAGAAGAGGATTTCAGGGGCCAGCCACCAGCCAGTCACAGAGTAAGAAGTAGAGAAATGTAAAAGCCCAGAGGCAAAAAGTGGATGGGATAATTTAAGAAAAGCTGGCAAGAAACAAGCCAACCTAAGACAGGACATTTATAAGTAAGAATAAGCCTCCATGTATTTATTTGGGAGCTGTGTGGCGGGCCCCCAAAGAGCCCAAAGAGTTAACATAAAAACTACCGTCCTCCTCAGCCAAGTGTCCAGCTGCCTCTCTACCCTGCTGCTGCCATCAAGGCCACACCACCTCTTAGCCCCAGATGGAGTGGACGGTACCCCTTGTCCAACTCACCTCTGAGGCGCTCTCCCTCGCAATAATCCTGAGAACAGCAGCTGGGAGCCTTCTAACACCCTCACCAGGGGCAGCAATGTCCGGAATAACCATGAAGAAGGCAGGGTCCTCCTCCACACTGCTCAGAGTGATTGCGTTTCTGCAGAGCTGCCACATAGCAACTACCTTAGCGTCCTGCCTGAGTTGTGTCATATCTGTGATGTACACCAAAGCCAGATAGTGACTTGTCCAAATGATGCTACAGGGGAGTTTCTATCAGACCCATGTTGGTAAATGGCCTCGCCCAGAGTAGGCTGGGAACACATGTGAATGCCACAGGGACCTTCGAGACTCTGGTCCTGACCTGCATACCCTGAACCAATAACGGCCAGAATTGCTAAGCTGCACTTCAAACAACAGTGGAGCTCCCAAATGGTTAGGAAGTGGCTTCTTCCTAAAGTTCACTGTGGAGGCTGTGGGTGGTTGTGCCAGGCCTAGCCCACCAGGCAGCACTCATCGCCATGGCTACTAACCAGGTATGTTCAATTGCCCTTGCCAACTGGGCGGTGGTGGGGCACTAGGGATGCAGAGGCAGGTGGATCTCTGAGTTCTAGGCCAGCCTGGTCTACAGAGATAGTTCCAGGAGTACACAGAGAAACCCAGCCTCAAGACAAAACAAAAATTGGCCTTACTCTGTAAGCGGCTGTTTGGAGAACAGAATAAGCCCTGTATCTAGGTCGGCTTAAGAGCCATGCTCATCACACAAGAGTGATGGAGTCTAGAGGCAAGATGGAGTCTAGAGGCAAGAAGGTTTCAGGAGCTACATCTGCATGGCTACAAAACCCTTCGGTTCCAAACCTCTGGAGCTGGAAGCACCTAAGAAGCCTGTCTCGGGGGAGAAGCTGGGATCTGAGAGTGACAGGTGGAACATTTGGCTCCGTTAAAAATGCCCTTCCAGAGACGTGAACAAGGCTCCTGTGGCTGCTATCATATGCACTCAGGGCTCTGAGCTCTGCAGGCAGAGTCCCCGCAGGCTTCTGATTGAAGTTAGCTTTACAAAAAGAACAACCAGGCTGCATGGGATGCAGAACAGACCAGAAGCTGGTAGCTATCTAAGTAGAAGAGTTTCAGGGGAGGCAGGCAGACGTCACACAAAAGCCAAAGGGTAGCAGGTGAGTCCCGGAGGAAAGCCCAGCTCCTGTTGTCCAGAGCCTTCAGATTATCAGCACACCGGTCTCTCTGCACCTACCAGTCATGTGGAGAGCTTTGTCCAAACACATCAGACCTGACTGGGTACTCATGTCCAAGTTTTCTCTCTCCTCAGTGACCTGTCCCAGAGTCAGGGCAGCAAGGCAGGAAAACGGTTCCAAGGACGCAAGGACAGTGGGGCCCAGAGCTGAGTATCTGGGCCCATCTCCTGCTGGGGCAGACAAAAGTGGGCTTCTGCAGGGGCATAGCTGCAGCCCATATGGGTGGCCCAACCTCGTCTGAGCAGGCCTCCTTTCAGCTGGCCTGAGTACGGAGACATGCCCAGACTTCCGGCTGATCAAAGGGACCTGGGATTCAGCAGAGCCGAACGGCTGCCAACGTGCTGCCTTGATGTGGAGTGCCTGCAGGCAGGGGTTTGGGGCAGGCAGGGGGTGAGTACAGGTAGGACCACCCTTGAGCAGACTGTGCCAGTGCTGTCTCCAACCTGCACCCTATGCCCACTCCAGCAGCCCCCAAGTCCTAGAAGCAAGAGCATCTCTGGAACTCAAACTTGAGGTTCAGCACCTCTGTACCATGTGATGCAGGACTAGGAGGACTTTGTAAGGACTTATTTAGTGTCTTAGTACAGGGGGAACAACACCCTACTTCCTAGAACCCACACAGGGGTGATCTCTAGGGTCTATCTTGGTCTGAGACCTGTGTGAAACCCCAGATGTCATTCCAACCTAACACAGTAATTTCCCCCCAGACATGGAGAGAAGAAACAGAAGCATTGCAGTGCTCCCAGCAGCAGAAGGTGAGGGGGCAGCTCTCCTGGCTCTGCAGAGCCTCTCAGGGTCCTGCTTCCTTCTGGCAGGGACTCTGATGCCAATGGCTGAAATATCTCTAGGGTGGTGGCTGTCTGGATCCCATGAGCTGTGCCATGCTGCCAGTCGCTCCTAGAGACCACAGTTCTCTCACCAGACCCCTGACGGCATCTGTTTCTTTCCTCAGGGTGGGGTCCCTATAGAGATGTGGGCACCCTAGGTTTCCCATATTTCCCAGGTACCATGTCACCTCCTAAGAGGTCAAAGTGCCATCACCTGTCACCTGCTCCCAGTCCATGCCTCTGACCCCTGCTGCCTGCTGGCGCCACTTTGCACCTGTTAACAGATGGTGGCTTCGACTGCTGTCTCTTTGGAAGTTGCATTTGGAGCCACTGAAAGATGAACACGAAGCCAAAGAGAAGATGAAAGATTTTGGTTCAACCAGCTGCGGGAGGCAGTGCCAAATCACAGGAAAAATGGGGAGGCCAGTAGGCCTGCTAGGAATCAGCAGACCTCCAACTTGTTCCTGTGTCCCTCTGAGAAGTCAGGGCTCAGTACTCCAGCACCCAGATCCCTTCAGGACTCTTATGGAAGCGGGGAGCTTGGGGACAAGCACTCTGTTGCCCCTCTTTCCTCAGCTGCATGCTCTGTGACAATAGAAATACAGGTCCTGGCTTCATCTGGCTTGGAGGAATGCGGTTTCCCCTCCTGATTTGCTTTCCACCCTCTCATTTCTACTTTCTGTCTCACATCCATACCATACTTTGGGCAGGCAAGGACCCCAAGGCATCCCTGTGTGCTCTGCATACAGTGGCCTCAGCACCCAACCTTCCAAAATCTCATTGTAACCCCATTCCCAACTGCCACAGGAGGTAGCTCCAAACAAGTGAAAGCCTGTATTTGGCATCCAATGCCCTAGTGGTAATTGTGCCAAGCTATGCCATGGCCCAGCCAAGAGACAGCTAAGCTGATGCCTATGTTGCGGTATATGTAACTACATCTCTGCAGCCAGGAGCCCAGGGGCAAGTAAGGTAGGGTCTGGTGGGTGCAGCTCTTATCTCAGGAATAATGAGGTTCCAGGGGCCACTGGTTTAGGATGCAAGAGCTTTCCCAGCAACCGTTACTCTAAATTGTAATCACTCCTCCTCGGAAGGTTGGGAGAGGGCTTCAAGGAAGGAGGCTGCATGGGTGAGGACAGCTGAACAGAAGAGGCACTGGGCAGGGCAGGGTGGAGGGCGAGCAGCATCTTCTCTGTGTTCCTCCCGAAGCCTTGTCACCTTGATGGCAGCTGCGCAGCTTCAGCTTCAGCAGAGCTCCCTCTGCCATGAAGTCCCTTCAGCTCCTGGTGCCTGGACAACTACTCCCTGTTTTTGTTTTTGTTTTCTTTTTTTTATCACCAAGGCTCTGACAGGTCCTGCCTACCTAAAGCTGAGAGGGCTAGATTGCCTATGTCCCTCCATGCCCCTTGGCTTAAACTCTGTCCTGGAAATGGGCTGAGAAGCTGACAGACCCTCACAGAATCTCCCAGAAAGGATGGAGGACCTCTGTGAACTCTGAAGACAGCATCCAGCAATGGGGCAGCTTGCTTCCTGCACATTCCGTATATCCCAAATGTCATGGTAAGAACTTCTTCCACCCCCAGAGGAGAAAGATGCTATGCTGTGGGTTGGGTCTACTCAAGCAGCTGGTAAATGGTGGGTCTCTTTGGGTACCAGGTCTGTTTCCTTTTATCCAAGGCTGAGGCAAGTGAGTTAGCTCAGACACCACCTAAGTAGGTAGCTCCCTGCCACATTTTAGTAAAGTGGCCTGATCAGCAAAAGTAGGAATAGAAGCTTAACTTTGGTGTGACATGCACATCCAAGGGCCCTTCCCTGGAAGCAACAAGGCCGCTGCCATTCCAGGTACCCTACCCTGCAAGGGAGGGAGGCTGCTGGGGACCTGCCAGCCCTTATATGCTGCCCTCTGGCTTCCTCAGGGAGGAGCATCCCTCTGGAGGAAGGTCTTGACTGCCAGTACTGCAAGCTGAGGGAAGGCGCTATGCTGCTGTCCCTGGAAGAGGGGGTCACCCTATACAGGGCACCAGCTGAGTTGGGATCACAGAAAGGCTCACCAAATCTTAGAGATCCTAGAGATTTGAGGCCCATAAATGGCTCAGACTCTCAACCTGCCCCGAGGAACTATCTAGACTGGTCAAGTCACAAAGAGACATGCAATGGTGACCGGTGATAGGTCACACAGGGGCCTGTATTGAGCCTCAGCCAAGTTTAATCCTGAGCCAAATCCTAGGCCACCAAGGAGACTACCCCCTCATCTGCAGGCATGTGGTGGAAGGCCAGCCCACATGGAGACCACACAAAGCAAGCAGGAGCCTGGGTCAGGTACAAGTGTCCTATTAAAGGCGGTAGGGGACCCAAGCAGACCTCGGCATGCAGTGTGCAGGGGTCGGTGAGACAGGAAAGGTGTCCCAGTGCAGGGGTGGGAGATCTGCTCTCTTGGACTAGGTCTCCATTGCTGCTCTCAAGCAATGACCATATACATGGATGATGGGGTAACTTCACTAGGAGTTACGGCAGGAAACCCAGTCTCCTGAAATCGAAAGACCAACAGTCTAGGAACCCTGATGGAAGGGGCATCCTGAGGCATGGGTGATTAGGGGTGTCGTCACGAAACCCATAGGTCCTGGCCCAGGTGAATCCAAGCACCTGGCACTCTTTTGTCACATAGGGGTTATCTTACAACTTTTAACCAAGTGAGCCACTTCGTTTGCTTTCTTTCTATTTTCAGATTAGGTCTCTGGGTTCACAGTCTGACCTCAGTTATGACGTCCTCTGGGCCCTTTACCCACAGGGTAGAGGGGAAAGAGGGAGGGACAGTGCCACCAGCAGCAGTCAAGCAAGAAACTCTGAACCCAGCACCAGCAGCCCCCAGGTGGGATGCCAGGCACCTTCCCATCCTCCCCCATCATCCCTAAAGCTCTATTCAGCAGCTGATAGTCCACCACAACATATCTGGGGTTGAGCTGCCCTACATAGTCTCCTCACTCCACTCCTCATTCCAGAGGTCACCTGCCACCCTGCATCCAAGCCCACAGACCTGCCTCTGCCCCGTTGCTTTTGTCGCCCAAGAACCCAAGGAGTCACGAAGAGCGGACCGAAACACCCGCTGACAATCTGCAACAATTAAGTCATCTGAGCTGGTGAAGGCTAGTTTTTTTGGCCAGTTTCCCGCGTTCAGCCCCCTCACCCTCCTCCAAAACACGTCAGAAGAGAACTGGAGCCGTGCCGGAACAGCCAGAAAGGGCGGAGGGAGGTAGGAGCTGTTGTGAGAGTACAAGTAGGCAAGGAAGCAAGGGACCAGGACAGAGAGGTGGAAGCGATGAGAGAGAAAGCCACAGACAGTGAAGGATGGAGAGAAGCAAAGGGGTGCTGAATTCGGCAAGGGGCGGGGAAGCCCCTGATTGGCCGGGGGAGGACGTGATGTCACGTCCGGCGAGGGAAGCCCTGCCTCAGCGGTCCCCCCCCCGCCCCGCCCCCGCCCCCACAGGTGGTGCCTCCGCCCTTAGTGCTGGGCTTGGAGGGGCACCTTTGGGGACCCCAGACTCAGCTTCGTGTTACCGGCTCCCTCCCCACCCCCCTTCCCACCAAGCAACCAAGCGCATCGCATGGACTGGAAGGGCCTGCATGCCTCCCCCTCCTTAGAGCAAAGGAGCGCCCGGTGCGCCCGGATCGTGCCCCCAGCCGCGCCCCGCCCTGCCCCGCCCCGCCCGGGCGCTCCCCTCTTCCCGCCCGCGCTCCCCGCCCCTCCCTGCCCCTCTCCGCGGCCGCGGTGGGGCCGGGCGGGCGGCGGGGGAGGCGCCGAGCCGGGACTGCGCGTTCGTTCGCCGCGCTCTAGGCGGCCCGACTGAGCGGCTGGACCTCGCGCCTCGCGCCTCGCGCCTCGCGCCCCGCGCCGCAGTCGCAGCCGGCTTTTGTTGTCTCCGCCTCCTCGCCGCCGCCGCCGCCGCCTCTGGACCACGAGCCGCCGCGCGCGCCGGGACCTTGGCTCTGCCCTTCGCAGACTGGGCTGAGCGGAGCCGGCCGGGAGCAAGGGAGGCGCGCGCGGGCGGCCAGGGAGTCCCGGGCCCCCCGCCATGGAGCTCCGGGCCCGAGGCTGGTGGCTGCTGTGCGCGATCGCCGCGCTGGTCGCCTGCGCCCGCGGGGACCCCGCCAGCAAGAGCCGGAGCTGCAGCGAAGTCCGCCAGATCTACGGAGCCAAGGGCTTTAGCCTGAGCGACGTGCCCCAGGCAGAGATCTCGGGTGAGTAAGGGCGCGGCGACGTCTGGGAGCTCCGGACCCCAGCACTCAAGAGGAGATCTGCTCTGGGCCCCTGGACCCGTGCGCTGCAGCTAGCCCTGGGCGCCAGAATCCGCCACCTAGACTTGGAGTGGCCTTCTGCGCCTCTGCTGCTCTGAACCCCGCGGCCCTCGCCTCTTAAGCACCGATGCGCTCTGTTGCTTCCCAGTTCCCAATCATTAAGCGCTGGAGTCCCTTGCCCATAACGCTGTTCTGGCCCTGCTAAGAACGAGTGGACCCCAGCGCAGTGCACTCTCTTCGGGTCAGGGCTGGTGGAGCTGGGATTGTCGCCTACCGCCCTTGTGGCGGAGCAAGCGGTAACTGTGGGGCGGTCTGTCGGGGCACAGCTCCCCGTGGCAGCCGGGCTAGGAACTTCTCTATGCGGACCTCTCCCAGAGGCGTCCAGGTTCTACTTAGGAATTCCCGCGGGTCCACGGCAGGAGCAGCCTAAGTGGAATTTCTGGGAGGAGATCCTATCTTTCAAGCCGGAATTCCAAGGAAATGTGAGCCCACTGTGGGCTTCGGGAGACCCCAGGGCTCGCAGGGATTCCTACCCAGGAACTTGTGCCCGCCAGCGCCCCGGCCCTAGAGCACTCGTGGTCGGGCCGGGCACTTGGGGCCGCCTGGAGCTGGGAGCCCAGCTGCAGGTGGTCGGCGTCTTGGATCCCGCCCAGGGGCCTTGTCATCTCTTTGTAAGAAGAGCGGCCCTCCTGGCGGCGGCCTCGGCCCTGCAGCTGCTGAGAGCAGCTCTTCCCCTCCCTTCCCTTCCCTGCTGCCTCAGGAGCTCTGGGAACCGAATCTTTATGAGCTTGGAGCTCCCGATGCAGTGTCCTAAGGACCTCCCCAGCTCCAGGCTTCACCCTTAAATGTGTGTGGAGCTTCCCGGGATGGGTGCAACATCGGGGCTTTGATGAGCAGGGAATTCCTGCTGTAGGGTTCTTCTGAAAGTGAAGGGGCTTAAAGGCTGGCGGCCAAACTCAAGTGGTACCATATATATTCTGAATGAGGAAAATCGGAGTGTCAAACAGAGGGGGTGGCCTGTGGCCTTACCTTGCTTGGGAGTGGTAGTAACTTACAGCCAGGCCCTGGGGAGAGACAGAACCCACCCATACCTTGCTTGGCCTGCGTCTCTTGGCTAGTTCCCCCTCAAACAACCCCAGTACAGGCCTTTCTATTCCTCTCTCTGCAGACAACCCTGCCATGTCAGGGCCACACCTCCTGCCCTTCTCTGGGCACTGTCCACCTGGGTGCCTGGCAGCATAAGGTGCTAGTATAATTTGGTTGATGCCCAGCTCACTTTCTCCCCTCCTCCAAACACACATAAATAGGAACTTTTACCAGGGCATCCTTGCCTATCTCTGATCCCTGTCAGACTCCAGCTCCTCACACACAGCAGTCTGACACCTTCCAGCCTACAGCTCCCCATGGCATGGCCAGGCCCACCCATCTTAATGCCTTCCGGGGACCTTCTTGAGCATGTACCCAACCCCAGCTACTGTGCCGTGTTGACAGGGACTGGCAGTGACAAGGGCACTGAGAGGGCAAAATAAAGAGGCAGAGGTATGGCCCTTCCAGAGAGTCTGGGTCTTACTACCCTGGGAATGGGGAACATGGAGATTAGGAACTCAAAACAAGCAAAATGTGTTGATGTCTGTCTCGGCTGTGGGCGCTGGCCATCCGACTGGCGTGTATGGTTACCATGCAGAATTACAGCAGTCATACCAGTTGGGGCCCAGTGTTTGTTGAGGGTCACCCCACTTATTGACATGCAAGGCTGGGGACTATGTTCTTCCACCATCCCTAATGGTGCTCCTTCAAACTGGTGCCACACTTCCCTGGAACCCCTTGGGCTGTACCTCACAGCCCTCAGAATGGGAGAGGGAGTACCCACAAGCCCCAGGGCCCTGGAGTGAGTATTAGCACATGGACTGAGAGAAGCGGGGTGGCCTCCAGGATAGCTGGAACCCAAAGGGCAGCCAAGCTCAGGGTCCTGTCTGGTTCTGTACCACCAGACCTGGACACCAGGGACCAGGCGCCCTCTGGTGGCCCCTAGTGGCACAGTCCTCCCCAGAGCTCTAAATCCTGTGTGAGCCCTTTCCTGCGGTCCCCAGTCTAGACTTCCAAAGAGCATGTTCCTCTAAGGAGCATGGGGATCCCCCCAGGAGATAGACACCTGCTGAGGTTCTAATGGGTTCAGTGGATAGTTGGGAGAGGAGAGGAAGAGTAGTCCCTGGGCACATGGGTGTCCTTTCCTGCTCCTGTTTTCGGGACCAGAAATAGCAGTGGATAACAGATTTCACTCTTATCAAACAGAACCCTATCAGAGGGGGAATGGTTCCCCATTAGTTTTCTGGGTGGCCTGGCCAGGGAGCAGTGATGACAGCTGTCCCATTCCATAGATGAGTTGCAGCCAGGAGAGGCAGTCACTATGGTGGTGTCCTCCCTCTATGCCAGGGCCCTGCAGGGGAACAAGGTCTGGGTGAAGTTGCCAGGAGCCCATTGCCGAATCACAGCCATGGTCAAGCAAGCCTCTCTTGGCTGGCAGAACTGTTCTGGGGTATGAGTATTACTAAGTGTGCCCCGTATGGTTAGTATTATACCAGGGTATCCACTTTGGCCTCTAGGGCCAGGGACCACCCCTACCTCGTCTCCGTTGTCACCACAAAGTATCCAGGCCACTGGCCCCAAGTAGGTTCTCAGTGAACAACCACAGATGGACAAATGCTTCTCCCTGCTGAACTGTAGCATAGGTATAGAGGATGGAGAAGGCCTCAGCAGAGCACATGCGGCCCTCCTTAAGGTCTCCAGCCTGGGCAGAAGTGGGGGTGGAGCATCAGAAGAACTGCCAAGCTTCTCCTGTGCCAGCAGGAGTGGGCACCTCATACCCAATACACACTGAGTGTCCTCTAAACTCCCAACAACACTTAGTTCTCTATGTGGGCTCTGTACAGCAGCAGTTGAGAATCCAAGGTCCTCGTACCTGCTGACCCTTTCCACCTCTTGGAAATAGTTGTCTGGCTTTCTCTGGAACCGAACAGAACCTCTCCCTCACTTGAGGTCTGTTACTCTAAGAAGTCATTGGTGCACTCCCGACTCTGGATCAGAAGTTTCTGTGTGCAATTCTGCCCAGGGAGGGGTACCCACTTTGCAGCCCAGCACGAACCCCAAGGTGGTCCACATCCCCTGATATGCTGCTAGGAGCTTGGCTTTCATCATCCCCAGCACCATGGCCAGGTTTCTGTGTGCCCGGGGGAGCCATGATCCAGCAGGGCCGGGTGCGTGATGCAATGGCCTGGGCCCTTGCTGTAGTGCTGGACAGGCCATCCTGCTTCTCCATGGAAACACCTCCCGGTCTCCAGGGTCTCTCTGTAGAGTCAGTACACACTGCACAGGTGATGGTGTTCATCAGCTGAGAGTGCACATACATTGTGAGCTAGCCTCCTGAGACGTATTTTCACGGCCATTCCATGAACACTTCATGAGAGGGCCCATGTGAACCACTGGAAAGAACGGGGCATCCAGGCCAGAGAGGCCATATTCCTTTCTTAGGGCACTGCCTGGCTAATCCCGAAGTCTGCTGGCAGCTATACCTCAGTAAAGCCGGAGCAGACCTCCTTTGCCTAGGCTCTGTATTCTGGGAGTCTCGTGCTCTCTCAGCTTAGAGACCTGGAGTAGAATTTTGCAGTACAAACCTGGTGGACCTCACAGCTGCTTTCTGTACTCTGATTCTCTGCCTTTAGCTCATTCTTAGGGTCTAGGAATTCTTTAAACTGACCAGAACAGCTTCCCAGGCATGTGACACAGGTGGCCCCAGAGTATGCACGGAGGTACCCTGGCTGTGCTTCTTGTCAGCCAAGGACAGACACCCCCAACCCCCGATTGTCAACAACTGAGAGAGGGAAGCCTCCCAGTTGGGGCAATGGGACCAAGTCCCAAAATAATAGCAGAAAGACAGATGCCCTGGACACAGGGTAAGCCAAGGAGTATGGCAAGTGGGTCTACCAATGATAGTGGCCCTAGACTACTGCAGTGCAAGCCTGCCTTGCCCCTGGAAGCCCCACCTCACCCTCAAAGCATTAAGGATATACTGGCATGCATGCCAAGCAGCAGGGCTGAGCTTTAGGACCAAGTAGGTTTAGTCACCGTATGACCACAGCTTCTCTTACATCATGGTTCCCAGCTATGTTACATTGCCCCAACTGGGAGGCAGCGGGCAGGGTCTTACTTCTCTGCATCTGTGGGAAAATATGAGCCCAGCCTCTCCCAGAATCCTGGCATATGCTGGTGCCCCTGGCTTACAACCCCATACCTTCATCTTAACATAACTTCTCCCATTTGTCTATCACTAAACTCTTTTTTATAAAAACATCAGTCATCTTGAATTAGGGCACACTCATATGCTCTTACTAGGTAATATCTGCACTGAGCTCATACCCAAATAAAACTCCCTTCCTGAGTTTGCGTGGGGGAGTCATACTTCCCACATGCAGGTTTGGGGGACTCAGTTCAGCAAGGAATGACACCATGATACTTGTATCTCATTCTCAGCACTTGTTGGGCAGTCCTGTCTGGCTGCAGAAATCCTGGGCTCTCTGTCTCAGAGCCATGGCTCTCCTCAGCTCCTCGCCCTGCCTATCTGGAGCCTTCTCAACAGAGCTTCCTCTCCCCACGGCTGCCCCTGCCTTCCTGAAGGGCCTGCCCTCCATGTCAGGTGGCAGGCCAGCGTTCTCTGATATTCTAGGTCTGACGATGCTCTCTCAGTGGCCAGAGCTATAACTGCTAACCCAGTGACGCATCTCTGTGGAATGTCACAGACCCTGGGTGGGTGAGTGGGTGGGTAATGAAGTTGTGGCCTGAAGACCCTAACTGGCTGGCAATCCGTGGTGCCAGTGTACCTCAGACAGGCCACCTGTGAGCAGAAGACTCAAGTCAGATGGGAGACGCAACCCTTGAGCATCTTCTCAGCAGACAGCAGAGGAGCACGGGGCAGGACAGACTGGCTTTGGTGGAGAACCCCACAGCATGCCAAGCGGGCCACCTCCCCTGGGGCGAGGGCCAGCCAAACAGGCTGCTGCTCATTTGTGCAGAATGCTCCCTAGATTCTGAGGACTTGGCCAGGTGACAGGGCAGCCCCTGGGGGCTCCATCAATCTTGCTCCCTGGCCATCTGCCCAACCCCCCCCCGAGAAGCCAGGGCCATGACAGAGGAAAAGAGAGACAGAGCCCAAGTTCTCTGTGGACTGTATGCCAGAAGGTCAGCCTGTTGTGTCTTCTTGAGGGTATGAAGCAAACTTCTTGAGGTGGATGAAGCAAACTCAGTTGGCTCCTGGCCAATGCAAGGGCCTGTGTTTAGGTGGCTCAGAAAGGAGCCCCTGCAAGATGCCTAGGGGATAAATGCTCCAAAGCTCCTGGTGGACTGAGCATTGATTAGCATGCACATGGGAAACTGAGTCCCAGAGATGGAGCACAGGGTAGAGCCTCACTGGAGGCTTGCTGCACTAACCAGCTCCCATTCTGAGTAAGTCATTGCCCCAGCCCAGACTTGGCAAGTGGCCTGTGTGTGTGGGTACCAGCTGATGGTGCTAACCTGGGCACTTACCTGTGAGTGAAGAACAAGAAACCTTCAAGTGGGCCCATCTCAGAGGTGCTAAAGGTATTGTCCAAGCTGCAAGAGTGAGATCATATGGCGGGGATCTGGTTCTCAAGCCTAAGACTCCCTCAGGTATAAGAAGGGACAGAGGACTACAGCATCCTAAGCCAGCACTGGGAGGATCAGGTTCCAAGGGTGTGGGTCCTCAGGAGCCATGTGAGGACACATCATCTTGGTTAGCTGCCTGAGAGGACAGAGGCACAAGCTCAGCCCATCCTCAGCTGGCCACACCCAGTTAGATCTCTTAAGGTCAGAGCTGGCCCTTCACTGATCACAGATGCCTGAGCCAAGCTGGCCTGCCTCCTTCAGAGGAACAGTGGAAAGCTGGCCAGGCTGAAAGGCACTAGGCTATTTTCCCTTCAGTCCCTGACTCAATGTGTTTAAGTTCTGGTGAGAAATTTAGCTAGAGCTTCCAAGACCTCTCAAATCTAGTGATCACCAGACTACAGCACTGTGGACCTGAGCCTCAGCCACACCCACCAGCCTTTAGTGAGGACGGTGTGTTTGAGTCGCAACACAAACAAATGTGAGACTGGAGGGTGCTGATTAGGCCTTGACTAGCTGGCCCACCACCCCATAAGCTGCCCTGGCTCACGATGGCCTCAGAAACACCTTCAGAAGTATCTCTAACCACCAAGGGCAGCTGTGGATCACATCCCAAGCTATGATTTGTGAGGGGTCATCCTTCCTGTTGTCTGGGGCATCTTCATTGTCTCTGGCTATCTGTGGACCTCTGAGCCCATCCACATGGTGACATCTGAGTGTTTCCTCAAGCATGCTGGCCACAAGTGCCCACCAGAGGCTCTGGGGTCTTCAGGGAATACATCCCCCCCACCTGTGACCATCTGCCAGTCTCTGGGGGAAAAGCTGATGCCACTTGCTGCCAGGGTTGGCTCAGGCGTTTACATGTCTGCAGTTGTCATGGAGCTTGGGACACACTGGACCACACAGACGTCTAAAAAGGTGAAGCTCTTAGTAATTCACTGTAATTCTTACTAAGTTACCAAAATTCGTAGTAATGTGCCATTTCTAACCTCTGTCTCTCCCCTACTCTTATTGGATCGGTGCCCAGGACTCTTTGCACATCCTGGTATCTTAGGACTCCAGATTGGCACATCTCATCCAGTATGTATGCACACAGGACTCTGGGCCAGTGGCCATAAGTCAGATACTCTGGGCACACCACTCCATGAGTGAGGTGATACTCCTGACCAGTGCACCATTCCTAGCAGTTAGTGGGTGCCGTTTTTAGCGGGTTCCCCCAGGAGTTAGCGTCTTCCATAAACATCAGCAGCCCCAGGAGAAGCACTTGAGTGGGAGCTATAGGCCTGCCACAGTCAGGGGAACTTTGGATGGGGAGCGGAAATGGAGCTGGATCCAGAAGGGTGACAAATAGGCAGTGGGCAGAGTAGTGCGGACCAGGGGTCCTTACAGGAACACGAGTGGAACTCAGAGTTCAGGAATGTGGGTAAGGAGACTGACCCCAACCAGGCTGCAGCATGTCCTTCTTAGGAACAATAGGACCTGGGGCCTGGCCAGTGTAGAAACTACCAGTATTCTCGTGTTCATTTACTTTCGTAGCAGATAACTGGGAATATGGCACCACCATAAGTGCAAACTCCAGTGGGCATTAGATCAGCCGCCAGGTCTCACAACACAGTGTTACTGGGGAACGGTTCACGGCTACGTTCTGTAACTTTCTGAGAAATACTCACTGAGTTTTGTGAGAAATAGAGGCTGACTCCTTGGGTCAGAGAGAAGCTCCAAATGGCCTCTATAGCCCTCTCATTTCATGCTTCAAAACTAAACTCAGTCCTGAAGAGTTGACAGCCTCCACCAGGTGGCACTGGGTCCAGAATGGAACCCAAGTCCAGCTGGGTGGCAAGCCTGGTGAGGCAGGGCTAATCTGTGACCAGGAGAGCCTGCCACTGCGAGTGCTGGGCCGGGAAATGAGTATGGTGACCAGTCTGGACAGTGATGAGGTCTCGGGGGTTCGCAAGGCCTTCTGAAATTTCAGGGTTGCTGCCGGAGCACCTACTGTGTGCTGGATGCTGTTCTTGGTACTGAATCATGGCGGCAGACAAAGCATCCTCAGGCTGTGCAGCTGATAGGGTCAGCAGAGGCGAACAGGTGTCAGTTTCCCCCCTTTAAGCATGGCCTTGCTTGAGCCATGACCAGTTGTTACTCAGATCATTTAAAAGTATGAAAGTACATGGCTGTGGGGTGCAGGAAGACCACTGTGATGGCTCAGCAGTCAAAAGCATTTGCCGCACAAGCCTAAAGCGCTAGCTGATCCCCAGAACCCAGGTAAAAGTGAAAGGAGAGACTGGCTGCACAAAGTCATCCTCTGACCTTCGCATGGAGCACCATGACACACTCCCCACACATAAACATTACATGGGCACATAATACAAACACAACAATAATAAGTACAGAGAGGAATACAGGTGTGGCTCAGTGATGGAGCTCTCTGGTCTTGCACATGCAAGGCCTTGGGTTCTGTCCCCTGTACCAGGGTTGTGAGGGAGGAGTGCTGAGAAATGAGGAGGGCATCAGAATGTCATCGCCAAGGCTGACAGCCACACACCTGCCTGAGTGACCCAACCCTAGGCTGCACAGGACAGGCCCAGGGCTCCCCGACCACTGTCCTCTGTGCAGCTCTGGGTTTCTCCTGACATATCATCAAAGTAGCTTAAGACATGCTGGCCACTTATCCAGTCAGCGTAGGAAGGTCCCGGCCTTCTGTGTCAGTTTGTGGAACTCTTGCCTTTGGCTGGGCACTTAGAGCTTTGTGCTTACCTGAAGAGCCAGCCTCTGTTTGTTACAAAAGTTACCAGGATTTATAGCCAAGATCATCAGAATAGCAAAGTCTAGCCTGCTATTGGGAGAACCAGAGGGAAGCCATGTAGAAGGGACTGGAAGAAGCTAAGTACCCAGGCCTTCAACAAGGTGAGGATGAGGATCATTCATTGTTACAGTGTGGCTGAAACTCTTGGCAAGAACCTGCCACTGGTAATCTCTCTGGGTTTTCCTGGACATGGAGCCACAGAGAAAGGTCTAGTCACAGGAGTAAGACTGGATAAAATGAGAGGCATATATTAGCTACTTTGTTGCTGCTGCAACAAAATGCCTGACAAGCCAATTTAAGGAAAGAAGAATGTATTTTGGCTTACAGTTCAGGGGACAGTAACAGTGGAGGGAGCTTGAGGCAGCTGTTCACAGTATATCCACAGTCAAGAAGCAGATCATAAATGCTGGTACTCAGCTTGTTTTCTCCTTTTGTTGTTTTGCTTTGTCTCGTGTTCTTGTAACACTGGTAATCTGCCTTGGTTGTTGCTGTGATTAAACACTGTGACCATAAACAAGTTGGGAAGGAGAAAGTTTGTTCTGGCTTACAACCCAAGGATCATACTCTTGCAGAGACAAGTCAGGACTAGAGCTCAAACAGGGCAGGAACCTGGAGGCAGGAGCTGATGCAGAGGCCATAGAGGGCTGCTTACTGGCTTGCTCCGCAGGGCTTACTCAACCTGCTGTTTTATAGCTTAGGGATGGCACCACCCCCAATGATCCAGACCCTCCTCATCAGTCACTAATTGCATAAGAACGAGTGAACCTCAACTGAGGTCCTCTTTTCCCAAATGACTCTTATCTTGTGCCATAAAGCCATCGAGGACGGGATTGGACCCACAGCTCATGTACGCTAGCTAAGGGTTCTACCACTGAATCACACCCCCATCCCTCTTTCCCCTTCTTTATTCAGTCTAAGACCACAGCCCAAGAGATGGTACTACCCATATGTCGGGTGGGTCTTCCCCTTCAACGCAATCTAGACAGACCCAGAAGTTTATCTTCTAGATAATTCTAAGTCCTGTCAAATTGATATACTAACCAACACAAGGGTAGTGGTTATACCAATGGCTGAGAGTGTAGTGCCTATCTCTAAAGCAGGGCAAGACTGGAAGTCATCTCTGTGAACCCAGTGTGGGATGCCTTAGCCTGTACCTCCTCCCTGGAGAACTCCCTGAGCTGCCCTGGAAAACACCGTCCATTCTGGGTGTCAGGATGAAGCCAATTTCTGTAGCCGGACCTCCAGAGCTTCTGTTTGGCAGAGTGGCCAGTCTGGGGTCAGTGTAGTGGCATTTGAGCCGTGCAGAATGGAGAGAGGAAGGTGTGTGGGTGGAAAGTTTTGGGCTGTTTCTGTTGTGTCTTGTCTTGTCTTTGTCATTTGCATAGTCCCTGCTCTCCAAAGGTCAGACTCCCTCTGGGCTCTAGGAGCAAGTGGCATCATGGGATCACTTTGCCTTCTGAACTCACTTCTCAGGGATGCTCACACAGCTGTCTTTTGAGCTGGTGTCTTGGCCCCACCTTGTCTATGCCCAGGCTCTTGTCTGTGATTGCTGGCAGGCAGAGGGACATAGGGATCCAGTGACACTGCTCTGTAGGGGTGGAGCTCAGGACAGGCAGCTTGGCTCCCTAGAGGTAGATAGTTGAAGGAAGGAGTCAGCGCTTCCCCGAGGAGCATCAGGGCTGTGTCAGAGCCATGGGATCGGCTACAGAGAGGCCCTCCCTGCTGGCTGCTACCTGCACAGGCCTGACAAGAGGCTGGTCCCTTGACACTCTCCTGTTCCCTCCTGCTTTTCCTGGGACTGATGTTCCCAGGGGCCCCTCCTTGGCTTCCTTCCTAAAAGTCAGCTGCGTAGGAGTCCCAGAAGAGATTGTGATGGGTCTGGGAGGGACCTTTCTGGAGTGACTTGTGAGACTGTCACCAATGACAGGATAGGTGGCCCTCCCAACAGGGCCTTACAAGCACTTGCTAACATCCTGAGGCCTCAGAAAGATTGGTCAGGACCAGACAGGAGCTGTGCCAACCAGTGCCCTGGCCACATCTGGCTCCGGGCAAGGCCCGTTTTGCCCTGGTTTTGCATGGTTCTAGGGTTCATCTGTATCCCTAGAACTGCACTAGGCTGCATGAGGTCCCAGAGATCTCTCATACCAGACTAGCCTGGACCAGGGGAAAGCACAGCATTTGGCCCTGGGGTCTGTTGTGGGTAATCACTTCACTGCTGGGGACCTCAGTCATCCCCTCTGGTTGGATGTCCACCAGGGACAGTGGACTTCAGTTAGGCCACACCTCGTTCCATAGGGTTTCTGTTGATGCAGTGAAACACCATGACCGAAAAGCAACTTGGAGAGGAAAGGGTTTATTCTGCTGACACTTTTATATCCCTGTTCATCATCTGGAGGCAGAAACTGATGTGAAGGTCATGAAGGGATGCTGCTCCCTGGCTTGTTCCCCAGTGGCTTGCCCATTCTACTTTCTTATAGTACCCAGAACCAGCAGTACCTACAATGGACCCTCCCCCATTGATCACTGATTAAGAAAATTTTTACAGCTGGATCTTTTTCTCAATTGAGGCATCCTCTTCTCTGATGACTCTAGCTTGTGTCAAGTTGACAAAAAAACTATCCAGTACACCCCACAAAGGACTGCAAGACACAGCAAGCAGTAAGAAGGCAGACCACTCCACTGGGTGGATGGTGCCTGGCTTCCTAACGTGCTGTGTCATTGCCGGCTGAACCCCTGTTCTAGTTTTATTTCATCAGTATGGTTTAAAAAAAAAATTCTTCCTGGGGAAGGAGAGGGTTTGTCTGACTTAACATTTCCAGGATATAATCCATGATTACGGGGAAATCCGACATCTGGACACATCACATCCACAGTAAAGAGCAGAGAGAAGCAAATGCATCTATGCTGACAGCTTGTTGGCTGTCAACTAGCTTACTTCATTCTTACTCAGGTCAGGGCCCAGCCTAGGGGCTGATGCTGCCCACAGTGGACTGGATCCCATAGACATGCCCACAGGAGAACATGATCTAAATAATACCTCACTAAGACCCTCTTCCCAGATGATTCTAGATTGTGTTAAGTTGAAAGTCAAAACTAACACACTCTCCACTCCTCTCCCTGCTTCTGACATGTAGTTTCACTCTGTCTCTAGTGATTTGACAGCCCTGGGGACCTCACTCGGCTGCATTCATTGAGCATGATATCTGTCTTATAGTATGTCAGAATTCCCTTCTTGAAACAGAACAGTATTCCATTTTATAGTTGGTTTATCCATTCAAACATGCTTTTACCTTTTGGCTCTGTGACTGCTGTGTCTGTTTGATACACACACACACAAACACACACCCTCTGAATTCTTTTGAGCCAATTTTTATATGAAAAAATGAATGCATTATGTATCTGGAATTCCTGTATAACTGGTGGGTGGGTGAGATGGCTCAGAAGTAAAGGGTGCTTGCTACCAAGCCTGGTGACTTGATCCACAGATCCCACATAGTGGAAGGAGGAAACCAACTCCTGCAAGTTGTCCTCTGACCACACATGCTCTGTGGCACCCGTTTACACAAACACACACACACACACACACACACACGCACGCACAGACACACACTTATAAATGTATGTAAAAAAAAATAAAATGTAACTGACATCCTAGTTCCCTTTACCCTACTCTGATGGTGCTTGTAGGGCAGGGTAGGACCACAACTGGAAGCCACATTCATGCCCTTGTTGAAGACACAGAAGTGCTAAAGAACACAACCTAGAAAAGTTGCCTCTTCACAGAGCACCTTGACTCCTACTGCAGTCTTTGCCTTCCACCCAGGAATTCCCCTGGGATAGAAATCTAGGGAGGCCAACACTGCTCACAACACCACTCACATGGCCATCCCCAGCCACTGACCTTGGGTATGTTGATTTGGCTTTCTGTACACCACCATGTCAGTGGTAGACAAGTTGTATAGATAAAAGTGATTCTAACCCCGACCCCTTGTTTGTGTGACAGTGATCAGGTGCTAGAAATAAGAGCCTTTATGGATGGGAACTCCTCCCTGTGGTGGTTTGAAAGAAAATGTCCCCCAAAGGGAGGAGCACTATTAGGAGGTGTGACTTTGTTGGAGGAAGTGTGTCACTGTGGAGACAAGCTTTGAGGTCTCATATGCTCAAGTCATGCCTAGTTTCTCAGACCACTTCCTGTTATCTGCCTACATATTACCATGTCCCACCATGATGATAATGGACTGGATTTCTAAAACTGTAAGCGAGCCACTCCAATGAAATGTTTTCCTTTAGAAGAGTTGCTGTGGTCATGGTGTCTCTTCACAGCAACAGAAGTCCTGACTAAGATATTGCCCTTACACCACAAGCTGCTGGCTGACCTGCCTCTTATACCTTCTTGGAAGAAGTTCTGAGTTGGTTATAGTGGTCGTCTCGTTCCAGAAATGTCCATGCTGGGCAAAGGTGCCCCTACCCATTGTATTTATAGGTGTTTTAGCATGAGAGCTGACATGCCTGCTCGGTAGATGTGAAAAAAAGGAAGTGAAGCATCCTGGGGAAGAGGATGGAAGCAACCTTTACAGGGAAGCAGGGGATAGGCCCAGGAAGGTGGCTTCGAGGCCAGTAGGAACAGCTAGGGTGGCTGCCAGCGGTTCCATGCTTTTGCCCTGGGCTCCATCCTGGCTGCATGTCTTTGCCACCACTGCCAGTCCGGTATTTACAGTCCTGAGGAAGAGCCTGCTTTCCGTCCCTTTATTCCATGTAGACACATCTGAAGCAGGACCAGTCTGTCTTGTAGGCCTCCTCGGTTGTCCTGTGGCACAGAAGTGGACTGGTAGGTCAGCTAAATGAGAAAACAGTGTAGAGCCCATGACCACAGGCATGACCCGTCCCTTTCACATGTATGCTGCCTGAATCCTCACTCTGCACCGCATGGGGATTGACTATGAACAAGAAGACAGGGCTGAGGTTTGCTGACTTGGTGAAGCATCACCCCGAGCTCTGAGTGGGCTCTGTCCTGCAGCCACGTCACAAGATCGTGGTCTTGGTAGGCATAAGCACAGGGTCGTCTTCATCTTCAATGTGTTCCAAGAGCATATCATAAGCCATGAATACCGGGGCAAAACCTTTGGCCCCTGTGGGACCTTTTGCCCTGTTGAGATATCTCCTACCTGGCATTCACTGGTTGGGTGGCCCGAGCAGGAAGTAGGTAGCTTAGGGGGCAGCCATTAGGGTTTCGGGATAGAACCCTTTCTATCCCCTTGATCAAACACCTGCTCACCCAGCAAATTCCTGCATCCCCAGCAGTGAGACTAGGAAGGTTGGAGGGATCTATACATTTCAGGGTGGAAGTGTGAGTAGGTGGTTTTCCCCAGCTGGAATCAAAAGCTGGAAAGGGGAGTTGATCAACAGAGTGAGAGAGCTGCCCTTGTTCCAGGAGGGTCAGGGCCGTAGACAGAGTAGTCTGGGGGGAATTTGGGGCTAAGTTGGCTGGTTAGACTAAGAGAAGCCTCAGGGAACTGTGGAGAGGGCCTAATGAGGATGGGTCCTCACGGCAGGGGAGATTGGGAAGGACTAGGAGACTTGACCTTTGAGTTCAGACAGCAGTGGAGATCTGGCGTTCTGCTAGAGAGGGACCTCCTCAATACAGCCAGCTATCACATTCCAGGGGAGAAATCTGACCATCCCTGGACCGCCCTTGCTAACTAGCCCTAGTTTTCCATGAGTATCTGCCCTGCTGAGGCCAATGAGCCAGAACACCCGCTGCATCCCACCCTCACCCCTGGCCTGGGGCTAGTGGAAGAGGCCTGATCCCTGAGTCCTCGGACCGCAGGCAGGGGGGCGGAAGGGGGGCGCAAACGCCTACTGTTTCCAGGGAGACAGGGGCGGCGCTGACTTGCCAAAGAAGGCTGCGGGAGGAGGCGCTTCCCAGGGAGCCGCCCTCAGCTGTGTGCGCCAGAGAAGACTGCTGCTGCCCTGGGCTGCAGAGTCCACCGTGCAGGCAGGCGCCCCTAGCCTCATCCTGGCTTTTCCTGCTGGGTCCTCTGCTCTTCATTTGCCGGGCCCCTGCACTAGCGCTCCGAATTGCCCTTGCCATCCGGAGTGCATCCACAGCTGGAGACACCGCTGGAGCGGCCAACCAGGAAGGGGGTCTTAAGGCCAGGAGGGTGCCTGCTAAATTGGTGCCAGGCTGAGTCTACTAGCCGCCATCTCTATCACCATTCCCATTTGCCTCCTTCTCCCCCATGCTTTCACCTCTCATCTTCAGCTCCTCTACAGCCTCTCTATGTCTCATCTACTTTCCATCAAGACCTCTGTCATCAGCCCCAATTTCCATTCATGTCTCTCCAACTCCTCACCTTCGTCCCATCCCCATCTCCCTGAAGTTGTCCTGCACCATCCTGGCTACCCCTCCCTAGCCCATCTCTCCCTCTGCACCCCCACCGGCTGCTGCAGCCCCCTTCCTGCAGCAAGCCCCCCTTCCTCTGCTGAATCCATCTCCCCTGCAGCCTTAGCACACCCCTTCCTCCTCCCTTATCTGCCTCGCCCACTGCGGCAAGCCCCTTCCCCGCCAATCACATCGCCCTCTCTCCCCTCCCTCCATCTCCTGCTTGCCGCAGCCCCCCTCCAAGTGTCCCCTCTGCCTGCCGCAGCGCTCAGTTACTACGTACGCACTAGCCGCACCCACTGCAGCAGCGCCCCCTCCTCACTGCGCCGCCAGCACCAGCGCTGGCATCTGCAGAACCTGCTTGCCGGCTCCAGCTGCGCAGAACCATCCCTGTTGTGGAGGAGGCAGAGGTGGGACCTGCAGATGTCGCTAGGCTTTGTTCGCCTGGGCATGGCCTGATGCTGGAGAGGCAGCTGGCAGGAGCCCTTGCCTGCCCGGAGATGACCCCTCCCACCGAGCCCATAGAAATCTGAGCAGCCGATGCCCCCCAGTTAGGGGCCCCCCCTGCGTGATGGAGGATCTTCTTGGTGATGTTGTCATTTGGGTGAAATTGAGGCAGAGGTGTGGGGGTCGTGATGACATCCAGGAGGGTGGGCGTATTGGAAGTGAAAGCAAATGCTTTTCCAACTTCAGAGATGGGATTGAAATGCCCTCCTTCAGGTGTGATCCTCGGGGGCTAGCCAGGTTCAGGTTTGTTGGAGAACAGAAACAGGAACTAGTGAAGGCCCCCTGGATTCTGCCTGGGAGGCAGGTAGTCCCTCAGAAAGCTAAGCCATTTGCTCCTGGTTGCTTTTCTGCCACCAGAGAAAGACCCTAAGCCTCCGGAGCTGGAAAGAACCCAGGAACACAGGGGTCTGGTTTACTTTTCCTACCCGTCAGTCAACAGAAAGGCTTGTTCTAGGAGCCAGCACTGGGTAGGGGAGGGAAGCCTATGCGTCTGTCTCCCGTGGCTGTGGCAGGTGTGGTGCTGAAAGCTATCTGTCCTCTTGCGTGTTCCTACACTGCCCCAAGCCATGCATGCTGATTGTCCACATTGAAATGAGAGTATTTTAGAGGTGGTAAGGAAAACAGATTTTTCATTTCTTCAGCGTCCTGTGAACAAGGGAAGCTTCCTGGGGGCGGGAGGGATAAGCTTGAGGAGGTGGTCTGACTCCAGTCTCTTGAGAAGGGTGGAGGATTCCAGGGCATTGGGTCCTCAAGATGTCAGGAGAGGTCAGGTCAGAGAGGTCTGTGGACAGCATCTGAAATGCCCTCAGGATACTAAAGCCCTAGGGAGACTACTGATGACCAAGAGGGGTGCTGTGTCTGTCGAGGAGGAGCAGGAGCTGCAGCTGTCAGCAGGTGGCAGGAGGGTGTGACCCCCAGAAAGGTAGGAAGCCACAGGCTGTTGTCTGCTGTGGAGAAGAGTGGGGGTGGGGGATATGCAAGCAGCCAGAATCCGGGAGGAGGAAGACAAGAGGTTGTTGCCTATGGGTTTGATGCAATGGGGTGCCATGCTGGCTGTCACTAGAAGCCAGAGTCCCTGGAATTTGGTTGGGGGGATTTGGGTTTGGGGGCAAGGTTTAGAAAGGAGATTAGGGTGAGGAAAACCTGTTATGAACAAACAACCCCCTCCCTCAAATAAAACCTAGGGGCACCAGGGGAGGGGAATGTCCCAAAAAACAAGGAAGGAAAGATCTGGAAGAATGAAGTAAATTCTGATTGATAGAGATGGGTGGGTTGGGGGAGCATATTCCTGTCCCCACCCACCTTTGGGACTGGTAAGGAAGGAACTGCTGGTGGACTTATCCCCTTAGGGTGGAAAATTACCTTTCCCCAGGGATTGAACTGAGAGAAGGTCAAGTACCGAGAATGTATGCTAGTGCTTTTCTGGAGGTGTGGACAGCTTTGCAGACCCTGCCCTTGCTGTTCTGATACTAAGTGCCTGTCACCTGTGGCCCCAGTCTCAGGGGCTAGGGCTCAGCAGGCAGCCAGAAAGCCTCCTGTCTTTTACCCCCCAGCAAGCAGCTCTGCCTTGCATGGGCTTCTGGGCAGCCTGGCCCAGCCTGCCCGGGGCCCTCAGGCCGGTGCCCGGGCTCTGGCTCCGTGTCTTCACTCCCGTGTTTGTCCAAGGAGGGAGGGAGGGACGGGGGCGGTGCTGGGGCAACTGGAACAGCGCTGGTCACCGGGCTGGCTGGGCGAGGTGGCCAGGCAGAGCCAGAGGGCTGCAAGGAAAGGTGATTGAATGGGGAATGTTCATAGTGGCTAACCAAGAATCTCTTGCATCCCACCCACCCAGAACCTGCAATGGAGTGGGGCCAGTGCCTGTTTCTTGAATGTGTGCCCTTATTTCCCTTCTTCCTGTCCCAGCCTAATCCTCTCATTATACATGGTGAGGGGTGGCATTTGGGTCCACCAAGATGGTTGAGGATGTAGGAGAGAGGGAACAGTGGGAGGGGCTCACTTCTGTCATGCTGGTGCCCTCCTATGCAGCCTGGTCCTTGAATTTTCCACTTGAAATCTTGGACCCGCATGCATGCCTTTGCCCTGAATGCCCCTGTCACAGCTGATCCAGGATGTCCCCTGCACCCCATACTGATACCTGCAGCCTCCATCCCCAGGGAATGTTCCCCAGCTCACTACTGGAGTCAGGGGTGGATCCTCAGGTAGAAGTGACCGCAGCATGTAGCCTTAAAGCCCGCTACTCAGGGTGATAAAAAGAGAGATGTGGGCTATCCCACCTTAGCCAAGCAGGCCATGGCCTGGAGGAGCGCAAGTGGAAGGTCCTGCTCTCAGTTCTGCCCCTTGTAGGGCAGGCAGTGTGCTCACTGATGGATAACCTTCTGCCAGGCTTGTAGCTCCCAGCTCTCTGGGCCCCACACCAGCCCTTTCTTGAGGTTGGTGCTTGGTAACCTGTTGCTTCCAGGACCTTCAACCCCTGTAAGGGGCAGGTACCCTGGGCAGGAAGAGGAAGCAGAGTGCTCAGAGCAGGGGGCACAGATAGGGGAGCGATGAGAGGGCCAGAGGTGTGTGCCTCCCATCTCTGGCTCCCTTCTTTCTTGACTCTCCCAAGTGCTCTTGACTCAAAATACAATTCTCTCTGTTCTTCCACCAGCTATCAGCCACTGCCCTGCTCCGTGGGCCTTTGGGGACTCTGAGACCAGATGGGACTCCTCAGCTTGTGAGGCAGAAGTCCCCAGAGGGTTCCGGGATGAGGCCCAGCTCCCATACTTCAGTGAGCAGGAGGCGGGGCCGCTAGGCTAAGACCTCAACCTGAAGCTGAGAGAGCAGAGCTGAGAGAGATAGAGGTTGGACTGCCAGGGTTGAGGGGTAGAAAAGGGATGGAGAGCCCTCACCATCCTGGCTCTTCTTCTGGCTCTCTAGTTCCCCCCTGACACCTCCTCCTAGTCCCTCACTTCCAGGTAGCCTCGGAACCTGGGGGTAGGTCTCTTCCATGTCAGGTTCAAGTCACAGAGGCCACACACAGATCCACCCTGCAGCACCTCCCCCACCCCATTCAGCACACACAACTACTTGTGCTTTTTGAGTGCTGTAGACAAGGATGAAATCACAAGACAGACTCGTTAGAATGTCTTCAACCTCCAAAGCATTCCTGGGGTCTCCACTCCCAGCTGGCTTCAGGTGGGTGAGGAGTCGTAGACACCCCCAACACACAATGATCTCCTCCTGAGGTAGCAGGTTCCTGCCCACACACACTCTTGCTGTCCACTTCCCTCTGGCTCTCCTCAGAGTCCTCCACCCTCACAGCATTGAGCAAAGTTACATCTTAGAGTCATCAGCATCTCACCTTTCCCGGTCCTCTCCCACTTTTCCACCAATCCATCAGCAAGGAAAAGGCAAGGCAGGCTTTGGCACCCAGGGGCCAGCCCTGGCACCTGCTCCAGGCTCGGGAGGCTCTGCATCTTACCAGCTTTCTGGTTTCAGCCCTACAGCTGAAATATCATGCTTGGCTGAGGGAAGCTTCCACAATCCCTGCTGACCCTTTCCTCTTCCCAGATCCTCCACTTAAGCCAGGGCTGCTACCTCCATCTCTCTGTCTGACTGAGCCAGTCTCTGGGGGAGGAGGGCTTTCTCTAGCTGAGACCTGTGAGGAGGGAGTGGGACAGACTGCAATCTGGCAGGCCTAGTGGGTCTTGAACAACTCAGAGACCCCCACTGGGACAAAACCTAATCTCCAAGCATCGGATTCCCTGTGAAAGGTGTCACTGTAATCTTAACAGAGGGGTTAACACATCTCACTGAGGATTTCTTCTGATGCCCAGAGACTCTCTTGGGTATGAAGCTACTTAGCGCATGTCGTAAGGGCTCCATTGTGGACACTTCGTGGCTATTGTGGGCCCAAAGCAACCCTCTGTCTGCAAGTGGGAATCAATATTGTTGTGAATGGTGCTACTGCAGTGCCACCAGGAGCTGGCACCTCAGCACAGCAGCCTGGGATAGCTAGTGGAGTGGGGGAGCTCCAGCCAGAACTCTGGGAACTGGGAATGTATCCAGCTGGGTGGCCTTAGGCCAGGACTGGGCGGCCTCTGGGACCCAGTGCCTGCACACAGAGAGCATGCTTTTCTTCACCCCAAATTGGTAACCAGGGTCTGGCAGGATGCTGCCACTGGCCCTGTAGAACCTTCTTCACGGGACACTCACTGTCTATCAATCATGTGTGAAACTAGGTGGCCTCTGAGACTGGGGACGGCCAAGAAGAAGCTGGCTTCCTCCCCTCTGCCCCCCGGGCAGAGGCTTCTGCCAGGCTTGAAAGCCTCTGTCAGATTTCCAACCTAAGTCAGGCAGCCTCTCCCTCTCTGTGCAAGGTCCAAGCTGGCTCTTTGTTTGGGAGCCCTAAAATGTCTGTCCTTGTGCACCTGACTTGCTGGATGGGATACGCCACACAATATCTCCAGTCCTAGGTTCAGCCCTCTGATGACTCAAGAACACCTGTGGTACCCCATCCCCAAGTCTTATCTGGGGTTCTGGGAGGTCAGGGCCACAGGAACCCAGCCTTGCCCTTTCCTGTCCCTGTCTCTGCCTTTGCAAAGGGCGCCTAACCTGAGCTGAGCTCTGCCTTGGGCATCACATCCTGGGCCACTTCTCCTGGTCACACCATCCTTTCCCATCCCACAGGTGAACACCTGCGGATCTGCCCCCAGGGCTACACCTGCTGTACCAGTGAGATGGAGGAGAACCTAGCCAACCATAGCCGAATGGAGCTAGAGACTGCCCTCCATGACAGCAGCCGAGCCCTGCAGGCCACGCTGGCCACCCAGCTGCATGGCATCGATGGTGAGTAGGGGCTGGAGGGCAGGGACTTCTGGGTGTGGGGCAGGACTCCAAGGCTAGGATTTGGATGGCTAATATCAGCAAAAGGATTTCCCTCTTCCTGCAGGGCTTGAATGGAACAGTGAACCCAAGTTGTTGGCAGAACCCTGGGGGGAATGGGCCTGCCCTTCAGAGGGGAACTGCTGCTCTCGGGTGTCACTCTGTGCCAACCAGAGTTCCCTTGAGGACCTACAGAGGGCTGGTCTGCATCTCAGCTGCACTTTTCGGGGGTCTGTGATAGGCCACTATCCCAGCCACCATCCCCTAGCCAGGGAGCTCAGACTGGGGGTGTAGAGTGCAGGGCCTGCCCTGAGGTGACTACCTCTTGGCCAGGGGCAAAAGGCTCCCACATGCCTACGTACAGGTCAGCTACTGTCTAGCATCATTTATTTATGAACCCCTCATGTGGCCTCACTGTATATGGGCAGAGAACAGTAGCCAAACTGCTATGGTCCCTGCAGCTGATCTGAGCACGAGACGCTGACGGCAGGGGAGTGGGTTTTGATGAGTCTGCAGCTGAACGATCCCGAGAGCTGGGGCGTGGCCAGAGCTCTATATAAGCTGCCCCTGAGCACAATAAAGTGGGCATTCTTGGCACTCTTGTAGCAAGGATGACTCGTGTCCCCATCTGTCTGTATGTGCATGCCATTTTAAGTCCCCAGCCTAGTGCCCGAACCGCGAACCAACCTGTAGTGGCACAGGAGCTACAGGTGGAGGCCCCCGGTGAGATTGGGAATGGTGAGGGGTGACATTCTTGGCATTCTTGTATCAAGGATGTCCCTGTGGCCTCGTCTGTCTGTCTCTGTCTGTGTGTTTTTAAATTTTCAGCCTAGTTTCCGTAGCATATAACCAGTAGAGCGCAGAACAGAACCGGTATAGTTTTACAGGGTGGAGCTGGGAAGCAGGAACTATGAAGCTGTAGAGAGAAAGCAGGGTCACTGAGTCTAACCACAGCTGGGGCATAGCTTCGAAGGGTTGGAAATTCCAGCAAATATCCCAGAAAATATCAGAGAGCCCCTAACCATACTCTGACACTTGTTGCTGAGCCTTCCCTTGTTGCTCGCTATGGAAGGGAGGGGCTTAGCAGTCACAGACCTTAAGTCTCACTTCCAGAAGAGATGCCACTGCCAAGTGGATGCCAGGATGCCATCGTGGAGATGTGGAGTACAGTGGCATTTCTCTGATGCACATGTTCACACCTCCCCAGAAAGCATCTGTCTGAGGTGCTGGTTTGCAGGAGGGTCTGAGGACTGAGGCTCCAGAAACCTAAGAAGCTGGGGCGGGGGCAGGGCTTGCTGGAGAGCATGAGAAGGAGGAGGGGCTGCCTAGGGCAACTGGAAGCATTGGGGGGAGGGTGGGAAAGACAGGGCAGCTGACAGGTAAGCTAGGGTCACTCTGGTTCCCCGACACACCCCTACTATAGCCCCTCCCAGAATCACTGAATCTCAGCATCTGTTGGTTCCTAAGATTCAACTCAAAAATGAGCTCTGGAGCCCCAGCTAGAGGCCTATGACCCTAGAGAGCACAGCCCTGACTTCTGCACCGCTAGTGAGGAGAGAGGTCTCCAAGAGGCTGCAGAACCCTCTGCAATATGGTGCCCAGCTTTTATAAGCAGGTTCTGAAAAGCAGGGGGTGTTCTGCCGAACCCACTAGCAGATTGGTGGAGAAGCCACAGCCCGCCTCAAGGGGTCATGCCTCTCCTCTGTGCACAGACCACTTCCAGCGCCTGCTGAATGACTCGGAGCGCACAATGCAGGATGCCTTCCCTGGGGCCTTTGGGGACCTGTACACGCAGAACACTCGGGCCTTCCGGGACCTGTATGCTGAGCTGCGCCTCTACTACCGTGGCGCCAACCTGCACCTGGAGGAGACCCTGGCTGAGTTCTGGGCCCGGCTGCTGGAGCGCCTCTTCAAGCAGCTGCACCCGCAGCTGCTGCTGCCTGATGACTACCTGGACTGCCTGGGCAAACAGGCAGAGGCCCTACGGCCTTTTGGGGATGCCCCACGGGAATTGCGCCTGCGGGCCACCCGTGCTTTTGTGGCGGCACGCTCCTTTGTGCAGGGCCTGGGTGTGGCCAGTGATGTAGTCCGGAAGGTGGCCCAGGTACACATACTACCCTTGGGAGTCCCTGATGCTGCACCTAGGTGCTTGGTATCCTACACTACCAGCGCTGTTTCTCCGAGCCTTCGGGCCCTCAGCCCCACAGCTGCAGCCCATTCTCAGTTGCTCACACAGCAGGTCTTCAGATGTGAGTCCACTGTCCATCTGCCGGCCAGTCCTATGTCCTTAGCCAAATGATGACATTGGGCTGCTGGGCTCAGGAAACGGGAAATGAGAAAATGATGTAGCTGGGCCTTGAGCAAGCTGAGGCCCCGCAGACCAGCATGGTATCTCACAGAATGGGGTAGCGCATGGCAGACCCACGTTGGGAAGACATAGCTTTAAGCTGCACTGCCCCCCATCTCTGCTTGGTCCAGCAAGTCACCTCCCAACCTCTGGGCCTTGGTTTCCTTGTCTGCAGTGAAGCCTAGTGACAGCAGTGTGCCATAGTGTCCACTGAACTGTGGACCTGAGATGCCCTAGGCAAAGTCCCATAGCCAGTTAGAGCAGAACCCAGATGTTCTATCTTGTGTCTAAGCCCTTCATATTGGTGCTTCTTTAGGGGTAGCTGGAGACCAGGTGCACAAGGACTACAGGGAGGCTCAGGGTGCCTTTGTTCTCCAGGTACCTCTGGCCCCAGAATGTTCTCGGGCCATCATGAAGTTGGTGTACTGTGCTCATTGCCGGGGAGTCCCTGGTGCCCGGCCCTGCCCCGACTATTGCCGAAATGTGCTCAAAGGCTGCCTTGCCAACCAGGCTGACCTGGATGCTGAATGGAGGAACCTCCTGGGTGAGCCCTACCCCCAAGCTGTCTGTCCTGTCCTTAGGAGTACTATACAGGGGTCCCTGGGATACTGTAGCCCCTGGTTTGGGCCAAATGAAAGGCTTAAGGGTTTAATATGATTGGGTCTGTGGGGTCAAGGGACAGGTTCTTTTATTGTCCCAAGGGGTGTGGCTGAATGACTGCCTCAACATGCATATATACCAACACATAGGTGAAATGTGTCAAGCTTATATGTGCATGTACATACACTGACGTGTGCAAGCTGGCATGCATATGTGCTTCACACAATAGGCGTTTGTGTGGTGCGCACAGGGTCTCCCTGCCAATCACAGGTGTGCCTACATGGACTGGCATAAGGTGAGTTGACATACACACATGCCAATACATACGAATCACTGTTGCTATGAGGCGCATTAGCATGCATACATGTTGGCACTGGTACATAGCTGGCATGAGCTGGTTAGTATGCCAGTCATCATCCATCTAACATGTTACATCTGTGCTCTATGAAAGCATGCACGTGCAGATGCACAGTTCATGTGTACGGGTACTGGTTATGAGGCACATCTACATGCATACATATCAGCTTATGTGGGCACATAGTAGGCCAGAAGCTACTTGTGCATGTTTAATACCTGCATGAGTTAACATGCTCATATATGGACATGAACTAGGCCAGCAAGATTACCAGATGTCCTGTGTTTGTGGAAACCTATGCACTGTATATGGGTATCCACTGTTAATACTCTGAACTTCATGAGATTAAGCTGTTCCAGTCTGAGTGTGAGCTCTTGTGAATCTCTGCTGACCAGTACCTCTGACTGGTGCTGTCAAGACTGTGTTATTAACATACATATGTGATGTGTGTGTATACATATTAACACCCCTGCCAGACTCCATGGTGCTCATCACTGACAAGTTCTGGGGCCCATCGGGTGCGGAGAATGTCATTGGCAGTGTACACATGTGGCTGGCGGAGGCCATCAACGCTCTCCAGGACAACAAGGACACACTCACAGCCAAGGTATGTGAGCATTGGAGGGTCACTGTGAGCACTGGAAGGTCTGTCCAGATCTGGGCCTGAGAAACCCTGCTATCCATCCAGACCTCTTTTGGTATCTCCCCAGGTCATCCAGGGCTGTGGAAACCCCAAGGTCACTGGGGCTGAGGAGAAGCGTCGCCGTGGCAAATTAGCACTGCAAGAGAAGGCCCCCACAGGTACTCTGGAAAAGCTGGTAAGTTCAACCATTTCAGTGGCTAGAGCCCTATATGTGGGAGGAGACACAGGCAATCTGCCCCCTGGCTTTTTACTGGTCTGACTGCCATCCAACAGGTCTCTGAGGCCAAGACCCAGCTCCGAGACATTCAGGACTTCTGGATCAGCCTCCCAGGGACACTGTGCAGTGAGAAGATGGCCATGAGCCCCGCCAGTGATGACCGCTGCTGGAACGGAATATCCAAGGGCCGGTAGGTATCCACCATTGGCCGTGTCCTCACAAATGCCCAGAGCATGGGAAGCTGGGCTAGAGGATTACACACCTTCACCAGCTCCCAGCATGAGCAAACACCTGCTACCGTGGGGCCTGCATGGGTTATGTTGGAGGTTCGTTGGCTCTTAGAGTATGATTCACGATATACCATGGATCAGCTCCTTTGCTAAAGATAATGTAATGACCACGCTGCTCTAGGTACCTACCTGAGGTGATGGGTGATGGACTGGCCAACCAGATCAACAACCCTGAAGTGGAAGTGGACATCACCAAGCCTGACATGACCATCCGGCAGCAGATCATGCAGCTCAAGATCATGACCAACCGTTTACGTGGCGCCTATGGTGGCAATGACGTGGACTTCCAGGATGCTAGTAAGGGCGGCCAGGGGTAGGATGGGTTGGGGAGGAAATCTGTCCTGCTCATAAGAGGAAGGGTACAGTTTTCTCCAGACTCCTCTGCCAGGGGCCCTCAGCCTTTCATCCTCAGGAATGCTGTAAGGGTCCCATGTCCCTGTGGCACAGCTGAAGTCCAGCCAGGATGTCCATCTGGCTGTCACGGAACAGGTGGGAACAGCAGGAGGCAGACCTGAGTGTTAGGTGCAGCAGGGCTTGGCCTCCCAATGTCTCCCAGTACATGGGTCCCTGATAGGAAGAGCCTGCTGCAGCCTCCTGTCCTCCCCAGGTGATGATGGCAGTGGCTCAGGCAGTGGTGGCGGCTGCCCAGATGACACCTGTGGCCGGAGGGTCAGCAAGAAGAGCTCCAGCTCCCGGACCCCCTTGACCCATGCTCTTCCCGGCCTGTCAGAACAGGAAGGACAGAAGACCTCAGCTGCCAGCTACCCAGAGCCCCACAGCTTCTTCCTGCTCTTCCTTGTCACCTTGGTCCTTGCAGCAGCCAGACCCAGGTGGCGGTAACTATCCCCTAGCCCTAAGGACTGTCTTGGCCAAAACATGCAACAGACAATATTTAATTCCCTTGGCCATCGAGGCCCAGGGCAGGATAAGGAGACAGTAACTGAATACTGGGGCAGGGTGCATGGGGTGCCAGCCTCCTGGATCTGACCACTCCTGTCACCCTAGCTTTTAATTTCGTATCAGGTCAGCTGCGAGCCATTGTCCCCAAAAGCCATGTATTTCAGGGACCTCAGGGGCACCTCTGGCTGCACACTCCTCCCTTACCCTCCTGCACCACCCCAGAAGCTCATGAGGCCAACCAGATGGGTGGCTATTAGCTGCGACCCATTGGAGACCTCAAGTGAGCCTGTGCCTTCCTTTCCTGCCTCTTCCCACTGGGGACGCCCCACCAGACCCCAAGGGCCACAGATGTCAGAAACTGAGGCCCATCCCGCAGTTCCCCAGGAAGCCTACAAGGGCTGCCAGTATGTTGCTGTCCAGGCTCTGGCAGGGCCTTCAAGTTTATGCATGATACCCTCTGCTCAGAAGAAACTCTGCAGCCAGGATTCCCATACACACCTGGCCTGGACCCTGTGCCACTGTGGAGCCCAGTGAATGTGGTCCTCAGAGAAGACCCACTGTGGGTGTCCTTAAGTGTGGCATAGGTGAGGTGGCAGCTGGCATGGCTACACTAGGCTCAACTCTGCCACACTGCTTGGGTGTGTTCTGTTCCTTTACATGGGCTCACAAAGTCTGGGCTTGGGGGGTCCATGAGGAACCACTTCAGGGGAATAGCCAGCCACGTTTAGCCTCCCATCCCACTTATAAAGGTCCCCTGGCCACAGGGATGCTGGGTGACTGGTGAAACTTCAGCTCAGGGTCAATAGAACCTGGTACTGCAGGTCAGGAGGATGCCTGGGCTCCTTCCTGACCAAGGCAGCCCTGCAGAAGCTGGGGGAGCATTGACAGTCAAGGGCTTTTACAGACATGCACATTCAGACCCTCAGTGTCCTTGTCCACTGAGCACTACATCTCAGTCTTCCTTGACAGCACTGGAGAGGCTCAGGGCACCATTTGCATCCTGGTATCCTGTAGCCTTGAGACCTGGGGAGCACCTAGCTTACTGAGGCTGTCACAGCTCCTCCTTCCCTTCCAGGGCCTTGGGGGTGCTGAGCTGCTATAGCCTGAAAGACCTTGGTCCTGACATGCAGAAGGCCTGGAAAAGGCTGCTTACCACCTTTTTTTTTTTCTTGCTTTTCGTCACTGGGTTAGGGAGGCTACTGCCAGCACCAAGGTCTGCCCAGTAGTCAGGTCCCCTGGCCCAGGATGACAGGATGGGTATTCTCTGCAGTTGGTCCATAGATTTGTTGGTCCTTGCCCTGAGTGTACCCATCCTGCCACAGCTCTGCTACTGCCACTCAGGCAGGGGTGGCAGGAGCCAGAGCTGGGCTCCAGGATGTGAGTGCCTATGTGTCAGGACAGCAGCACACATGATGGACAGGACAGCCAGGAGAGTGGCCAAGCTACTGTGTCCTTCCTCCATGAGGCTCCGTGTCACTCAGTGCCAGTGGGTAACATGTGTTCTTTGAGTCCTTGTATGAATTAAAGGCTGGAGACCTACAGTGGACATGACTTCATATAACTGGTGAAACTGCATTTGTGTTCATGTGAACATGGCATGCACACAGCAGGGCTTGTTGGAAGGGGTTTGAGCATAGTTTGCACCTGTAGCAAGGTCCTAGGGTTTCCGTGTGGTGGTGACCATTGAACATCTCTAAGTCCTGCCTGGGAGGATGCCCACCTGTGCCAGCTGAACATGCCAAAGTTCATGGGAGGAAGGGGCTAGGATACCAGCCTGCGCTGGCCCCACCTACCTTCCACATTACCAACCCCACTCAATGCACGTGTGCCTTACCCATAGAAAGGTTCTTATTCCTGCCAGGGTGCCCGAGTTACCCAGGAGAACAGTGTAGGAACCAGAAATGTCCTCCCACTCCAGTCTGTTCCAAGCTGTCCTACATCTGCAGACAGACCCTGAATAGCCTAAGGCATTCAGACCTGTTCACCCTCACTTCAAGGACCCTGTATGAGCACACAGTGCCAGCCTCCATGGCTAGGAAGCACACTCAGTAGCGAGACTCAAAGAAGCCCTGCTCAGCCATGTGTGGCATGTGTGCTTTATCTGGGAGCTGTGGCCCACACTGCTCTAAAAGTACATTTACAGTGTCACCATTCAGTGGGGACACGAAGGAACAGAGCAGAGCCCTACCCCTCAAATGCCGCTCGACCACACATCCCAAGGAGACCCAAACATCTCCCAAGAGGAAGGGTCCTCAGGCAAGCTCCTGCTGGGTATTAGACCCTACCCAAGGGTCCTTGCAGTGTCCAGGCCCAGGGTGGCAGCTGCGTCCTCACTTTTCTGCCTCTTTGCAAGTCCTGGGAATCCCTGATGCCAAGTGGCCCAGATTCTTCCCTGGGAGAAGGAAGGAGTACAGTCCTCTCTCCTCAAGTGGCCAGGATAGACAGCCATAGATTGAGGGCAAGGCTCAGGTAGAGCCCTGTGGGGAGAGCTGAGTAAGCGGGTGCTCACTGGTGCCTGCAGATGGAGCACTATGTCAAGCAGTTCAGCAGGATCTCCGCTTTGTGGACACATTCTTCTGCTTTGAATCCTTGAGCCAGACACACTTGGACTCCTGGTTCTTTGACTTTTTGAGCTGGACATGGGCGGGCACATATATCTGCCTTTCGCTCAGTGGTGGCAGGACACCCCTCCTCCCTATCAAGAAAAGGAAGACATGTATGAGATGGGTACCCAACACAGGAGTCAGCAGCCAGGTCTGGGCCAGGACTAGCTCAGTGGCTCCCATAGCCTTGCCCTTTGAGCACCAAACAAATGCCAGGTCAGCACCTTGCATCTAAGTCCTGCTACAGTGCTGCCAAAGAGGCTAGCTAGAGGGTAGTCCCTTCTCTGCCATCATGAGTTCTCAGAGCCTTCCTTGCACTAGCATCCTGACTGGCCTAGTGACAGCAGCCAGTTCTCCCACACGCCTGCAAACCAGTACAGTGCTTTTAGCCCACACATGCACTCACCCGTACTCATCCATGGATGTGCCCATACATCCCGAGCCATTAGAAGGTGGAGGTTAGAAAGCTAGTGAGGTGACGCTGGGTGGGTGAGGGGCTAGGACTCCTAGGGCACAGTTGTAGTTTGCAGGCTGCTTTGCTGAGAGCTATGACTGCCTGGTGAGGAACAGGGGTGGTCATTGACCAGCAGGCTTTCCCTCTGCAAGAAAGTCCTCCTAGATGAAAGTGACCCCATGTCACACACCTCAGGGACAAGTGGATTGCCCCCTGAAAGTAAGACCTTAGTAACTAAACACTTCCCTCTTATCCTGAAAGGATGAGCAGGAGCACTCATTTCCAGCACAGACCCACTTCTAAGTGCAGCACTCATTTCCAGCACAGACCCACTTCTAAGTGCAGACTGAAGGTGCACTGGAGCGAGCCAGCCAAAATGGCAGCCCTCGGAATGTGAAGAGCTGATCTAAGCAATCAGCCCAACCGCCCTGTCATGATGAGTGTTCTGAAGTGTGCATTTGAATGGGTTACAGGGACACAGTAGACTGTAGGATGAACCCCTTCCCTCACAGACATCAAAACGAGGGGGAGGTGTGAATGTTTCATAGTCAGCAACCTATACAAGATTTCAGATGAACTAAACCCTGTGTGGGAGAAGGGGAAGCACTGAGAGTTGACAGAACAGTATGCCCGATGCAGACCTATACCTGGGGTGGAAGCTCGGACTGGGTCCCCAAGTGACAGAACAACACGGAGCCACAAGGTCCCACTTCTCTGGAGAGCAAGAAAGCATATGCTGCTCCCCAGGACCCCCCACAAAGAGTCAGTGGCTGATGACAGTATATAATGAGCAAATGCAAAAGCCTTGGAGGGGTCACCCACAGAGAAGCAGCAAGATCCTCACAAAGAAAGAGAAGTCAAAAAAACGCTAGTGTGGTAAGCTGAGATTTGTAAAATCACAACATGGCAAAAAAGAAAAAAAAAACCAGTTTACCATCAGATTCAGCACCCTCAGAAGCAAACTAAAATTTTAAGTGTTCAGAGAGAAAGGAGGGGAACAGAGGCTATCGGGTTAGGACAAGCCTTTGTGGGTGTTCACAAAACATGAATTAGAGAAACCCCAGAAGAAGAGGGGGTGACTCAGAAAGCTTACTTAAAGACATAATAGCTGAGAGTTATCTAAATCTTGGGAGGTTATCCAGAGTTGTGAAGCTGAAAGGACTCCAAGCAAGATGAACCTGATAGATGCCTGAGACACAAGCAAACTAGAAGTCAGAGATAGGGACTTCTAAAGGCGGTGGGAGATCTGTCACATACAAGGGAGCGTGTGTGTGTGTGTGTGTGTGTGTGTGTGTGTGTGTGTGTGTGTTTCTGCTTTCAGCAGAAACTCTGCAGGCCAGAAGGGAATGAAATGATGAAACCAAAGTTCTGAAAGAAAAACCAACTTCCAACCGAGAACTATACCTAGAAAAGCTGCCACCCAGAAATAAATGCAAAATAAAGATATTCTCAGACATAAGTTAACTGAGAAATTCCCAGGTATCATGTTTATGCTTGCCTAATGAGGAATGCCAATGGGAACTCTTCATATTGACCTGATACCAACCAACACCGTGCAAGCATGAAGCTATGCCACTCTCTGGTGAAGAAAGTGCACTGCTGAGCTCAAACCACTAATAATGCCAGTGTTTCGCCTGAAGTAAAAACACAAATGCATTTTTTAAAATGTAGCTGCAATGGTTTGTTAATGGATACACAATATAAAAAGACTAGCATAAATTGGGGTGGGGAATAACTATAATTTTTGCAACTAAGAAGTTACTATCAATTTACAATGGAATATGAGGCTCAGGGAATATTGTAGAACAGAGAGGAGAAAGATTTTAAGAGCCAGGGGACCTGGACATGTGCTGCACAACAGTGCCTTCTGGACATGCCAGGGAAGCTGAACCCATGACATCCCAAAAATATGGTCACTGAAATAAGACCTGCACAATGACAATACCACTTGGCATGCGGTGGAAATCTCACAAGGTCCCACCCCTAGATTAAGAACTAGAGGCAATTAATAGCCCCGAAAAAGGGATAGGTTATCCAACCCCATGTGGTCAGTCCAAAATGTATATATGTATGAGCAACACTAAGTGGACTAAGTAGGTTGTATGTTATACACATACATGTGTACATGTCTGTCTGTGGAACAATAATAAAGACATCATGAAAGTGAGATGGGGTGGAAGAACATGAAAGGAGTTAGAAGAGGGAGAGGTTGGGATAGAAATGATGTAAATGCAGTATTCAGGCATGAATCACAAAATAATTACACAAAATTTTTAACTATCCTTGGGACTTGGGAGGCAAAGGAAGGAGGGTCAGGAAATCTGAAGCCAGCACAGGGAACACAGCAAGACCTATGAAGTTGGGCCAGAGGGATCCAACTATACATTATATATGAAAATCATTTGACCATTGTGATGGCTTGAACAAGAATGGCACCTACAGGCTCATATGTTGAATGTTTGGTCCCTAGCCGGTGGAACTGTTTGAGGATTAGGAGGTATAGCCTTGTTAGTAGAGGTGTATCACTGGGGACCTCTGAGGTTTGACTCTTTTCTCTGCTAAGTGCTTGTGGATCAGATATAAGCTCTCAATTACTGCTCCAGCACCATGCCTGCCTGCCTGCCACCATGATCCCTGCCATGATGGTCATGGACTTGCACTCTAAAACTATGAGTCCCCATAAATAATCTTTCTACAAGTTCCTTTGATCACGGTGTTTTGTCATAACAACAGAAAGGTTACTGAGACAACTATTGGGCTGAATGAGAAGGGATTTTAAAAATATATCCTATGTGAACAGTAACTAAAAGGCAACAGAAGTGTCTCTATCGACCAGACAAAACAGATTTCCAGTCCAAACCACAAGATCACCATGTGCTCATAAAGAAGGCAGTATATTGATCAGATATAGCAATTGTAAATAAATGTGTGCCTAACACTAGTGCACTGAACACACGAAGCAAACGCTGGCACATCTGAAGGGACTGTAAACAGTAACTTCAGCATCCCATAATATTTGGTGATGGGTGTATAATCCAAACAGAAAATAACAAGGGAGCAACAAACTTGAAAAATACTAAATGATAACTGTTTTGTTGGATGTAATCTTGCTATGTTAAAGTTAAAACCTTTCTTTTTATTTAGATGGAAAAAGGGAGATGATGTGGGATTCCCCTCTGTATGCTGTAAATATGTTTTATTACCATTTATTAATAAAGAAGCTTTTTTGGGCCGATGGCAGGGCAAAATAGAGCAAGGTGGGAATTCCAAGCTGAGACAGAGGAAAAAAGAAGGTGGAGTCAAGACACCATGTAGCCGCTGAAGGAGAAAGATGGCAGCCCTCCAAAACCTTACTGGTAAACCATGAAACTCATGGTAAAATATAAAATAATAGAAATGGGTTAATTTAAGATGTAAGAGTTAGTTAACAAAAAACCTGAGCTAATAGGCTCAGCGTTGCAACTAGTATAGTTTCTGTGTAATTATTTTGGATCTGGGTGGCCAGGAAATAAACAAGCAGCCTCTGTCAACAAGGCCGGGAGTGTGTGTGTGTGTGTGTGTGTGTGTGTGTGTGTGTGTGTGTGTGTGTGTGTACACACACACCTAACAGCATACTTGATGAACAAAAAACAAACAAAAATACCTAAAATCTCTTTATCTAAGATCAAGAACAAGATGAGGATCCGATTTCACCACTTTCACTCAGCTTATTGCTTGGAAGTCCTGGACAGCAAAAGACAAGAAAAAGGAAATAAAGGGACACAGTTCTGAAAGAAAGAAATCACATTATCTTCACTGGCAGACAACATGTGTATTTCTCTGCAGAATTATGCAAAACTCTGAGAGCTAACAAGAAGTCTCAGCCCAGTACCAATATGCATAACTGACATAAAGTCCACACGTAAAAACAATGAGTCATCTGAAAAGAAACTAAGGGGCCAGAGGTGGTGGTGCACATCTTCAATCCCAGCACTCAGAAGACTGAGGCAGGAGGATAGAGTTCAAGGTCAGACTAGGCTACATAGCAAGACTTTGTCTAAGGTTATAGCACAGAAGTAGAGCGCTGGTCTCAACGTACGCAAAGCTCTGTGTTTGCTTCTCAGAGCCAAGAAGAAAAGCAGGGTGGATGGACAGGGAAGGTATGAGAGAAGAAAGGGAGGAGCTAAGGACACAATCTCATCTGTAGTAACATGAAAATTAAATTAATTAGAAATAAATATATTATTTATATCATCTGAGGAGGTGAAAAACTATAAGCTAGGAATAAGAAAACATCGACAAACAAGTTTAAAAAGTCATAAGTAAATATACCATAATCTGGATTGGGAAAATTAATACTGCTAAAATGCTTAATACTATCCAAAACAATCTATAGACCAAAATCCCAATAATATCTTTCATACGGCAATCCTAAAATTCATATGTAAGCACAAAAGACCCTGAGAGCCAAAACTCTGTCTGAGGAAGAACCAAGACTATGGAGGTACAGAGGTGTCCCATTTTCTATTTAAAACTGCCAACCAAGCTAAAGTAATGGAAACTTACTTTAGCAGGAGCCAGGTAAGGACAGACATGAGTAAGAATACAGGAGAGCCCAGGAATTAGTGAAAGCACACACATTCAACTACTCAATGAGACCAGGAGAATACAGTGGGGAAATGATACCCTCCCAAGCAGTGTAGTCTGAAGAGGCTTCCTGGCTTCAGTCAGGGGGAGCCAGGACCTGGGGGAAAACAGGGAACTGGATGTCCTTTCCAGGCTTCAAGGGAACAAATTAGCAAGGGAAGCCACAGCCCTGGCCTCAGCTACACTGCCTGTAGCCCTTCTTCTAGCTACCCAGTTTCTCCCTCTCCAGAGAACACAGAGGTTCCCAAACTTCTGCACGGAACCCTGGCACCCATGTTCTAGGCTTCTATCTCCATCACGACCCAAGCTACTCTTCACTGTTGCCATCTGAAACCCTCTCAGGGCCATCCACAGCTCTTTTGCCTTTCCTCCCAAGCCTTGGATGGTCACCTGTCCATGGACCCTGGCAGCAGTCCAGTCTCCCAAAAGGCCATATGTTGGAGGGAGTTGAGAAGAGGTTCCCATTCTTGCTACCCCCTATTGACTTCCTAGTCTATGTGGAGCCAAGCTCCCTCTGTGTCCCTAGCCTGCCAGGTCTTGCCTCTTTCAAAGACCCTCAGGCACCTCCTGTCTATCCTGCTTACTGGCCAGGGCCATCACATCCATCACTTCCTGACTCCCCTAAAACTCTGTCCTCGTTTCCTGCACTGAGTCTATGCACTCTAAAGGTATGATCTGATCACTTGCCACACCCCCACATCTCACCATCTTGCCTCCTTGCTCCGGCACCATTCCCTGTGGGCCTTTGAGGGTTCGGATGGATAGCAAGGCACCTTCTACCCAGATAGAAAGAACAGGGAAGCTGAGTCTAGCCCAAAAAGAGAACCCAAAATTCCAGGTGAGCACTGAGAAAGGGATTCTTGAGGGAACAGAGGTGGAAATATTGGGTCCCACAGATGTTGGCATCTCGAGGATGGCCTAAGGACCCCCCTGGGGAGGTGGCCTCCAGAGAAAGGGCTTCTCTTCCCTCCCAAGGTCTCAGCCTTGACAACTCTATCCATCTCTGCCCTTTGTCCTCATCCCACCAGCTGATCCCGCATGCTTCGGGAACAGGAGCGCACGGGCTGCAGCAGAGTGACAACTATGTCCTTTACACATTCAAGTTCCCAGCAGCGCCTGGCAACCATCGGGACAACTCAAAGGCAGAGATTCAGCTCCACTCTGCTAGTGGAATCCTCAACAGCTTCCCTGACTTCGGGGCACCTGATGGAGGCACGTGTCCTCTGTAGGCAGGCTGGACTCTAAACTGAATCCTGAGACTCTGCTGCTTCAGCCCACTGGGGTCCCCCAGGAAGTGCAGGTCCAGGGCAGCCCTGATTTCCCGAGGGCTGCCTGCCTGAGTGGGTTACTTTGGGGAGGTGCCAACTCTAGAACAAGAGAAGGAGTGCATCTTCCAACAGGGGTGGAAGTTAGCCTCAAGGTGGAGGCTTGGCAGCTGAGCAGCCAGGGCATAGGTAGCTAGAGAGTGGCAGAGAGAAAAACAGAGCAGCTGTTGGGGTTTGCGGCATCTCCTTCCCCTACTGTCCCACCCCTACCATAGGCCAGCACAGAAGGCTCATCCAGTGGTCTCAATACTATGCAGGAAGCCCTGAGATAGAAAGGTGCTGGTGGCAGGAGCCACAAGATGGATTCTGAGATGCTGGGACAAGTGCTTGGCTTTCCCCTAGAGAAGGCTGGGTTGAGGTTCCAGTAGACAGCAGGTGTATGGTAGAGGAGGCCCCACCCTCCATCTGGCCATGTGCAGACCTCTCCTACTTCTTCCCTCCATGTTCCAAGTGACCCCACAGCTCTTACCCCATACTACCTGCCCCAGAATACCCACTATAGCCACAAAGAGCCCAACAGCACTCGGGCCAGCAGCCCTACTGAGGGTGAGGAGGGAAGAGATTCTGCTATGAGCACTAGCTTTGAGTATCACCTCTCTTCCCTGCAGGTATAAGCATCAGTGGCATGGGACATGACCACTTCAGAATTTCTTCCCTTTTCCTCTGTTTCCTGGCCTGATAGTTCAGGCCTCCAAGTGCTCTGGAGTACAAGCCAGCTGGCTCCGTGAGAAAGTTAACTGCTCTGCAGGAATTGCCAAGGCTCTAAGACAGGGAGGGGCTGCTCCTGGAAAGAGCATAGATACAATTCCCTCCTGGATTTCCAGCCCCATTCTTTCCCTAGTATCTCACTTCTTCTTCTTAGAAACAGAGTTCCCTGCTAAGAGGGGCTTTTCTCGAGTTCCAGGACAGCCAGGACTGTTAAACAGAGTAACCTCTCTCTCTTGGATAAAACAGAAGGCTTTTCTAGACTATATTCCCAGGGCCATAAGACCCCTCTATGCTTTAATGAGGAACCCCATCCATGTATGCATTGCTCCACCTACCCCCTCTTACTCTCAATCCTTCTTTCCACCAATATACAGCAAATGTAGCTGGAATGTGGGTTCCTGAGGCACAGGGACCAGGCCGCAGGTTTGTCCAGCAGACAAGAAAAGGTGTCACAGCCCTGCAGGCTGAGGCCACAGGTTTAGGAGTCTCCTGCAGTGCACAGAGAGAGCCCACTCGCCATCTTAGGGAAGACCCAGGACCTTTCAGTTCCAGGCAGACAATGAAACCACAGGTCGATCGGTGACATACTAAAATAGCTCTGTCTGCAGCCTCATCAGCTGAGAGCTCCCTCAGCCTCAGGAATGGATGGATATGACAGCTTTCATGTGGTACAGCAAGAAGCAACTTTCCAGGTGAGACAGAAAGAGTCGTGATACCACCGAGTTCTCCATACCAGAGGTGTGAGAAAGATGAAAGAACATAAATTTCACAACAACACGGAGAGATGTCACACACGGTCACTCTGAGGCAATGACCTCTCTTAGACAAACATAGTCTCTGAATGCATACTTCACACCAACACAGACAGATGTCACTCACGGTCACTCTGTGGCACCTGCCTCTGTCAGAACATAGCCTCTGAGAGCACACTTCACACCAACATGGACAGATGTCACACACGGTCACTCTGAGGCAATCACCTCTCTTAGACCAACATAACCTCTGAGAGCAGACTTCAGAACACAGGGAAGGCTTCCTGGAAACCAATGGAAGGGATTAAAAGCCCCAATGTGTGTGTGCATGTGTGTGTGTGTGACCCTTTGTAGACTGAAGGACAAAATGGCCTGAGTTATAACTGTCACTCCAACCAGCCTCCATGACTAATTGAGAAATTCTGGAACAAGTGCATTAGAAAGTAATGTCATACTGTTCAAGCAGAACTCAGCAGAGAGGTGTGTGTGCATGTGTGCAAGGCATCTTGGAGGGCTGTGTGCATCCACATATTAAAATCTATATTCCCCAAAGTGTTCAGAATGGACCCTAAGGTTAATATGGTTGTCACTATTATCTCCTTTAAAACAATTAGGGCTGACTGGAAAATTGGCTCAGCAGTCAAGAGCCGATTTTCTGCTCTTCCAGAGGACCCAGGTTCAACACTCAGCAGCCACATGCATCCGTTACTCCAATTCCAGGAGACCGGGTGCCCCCTTCTGGCCTCCGCAGTCATCAGCCAAGCATTTATATACATAAATTCATGCAGGCAAAGCATTCATACAAGATAAAATGAAAACAATTAGCAGATATTTTAGTAAAACATGGTAGGGCTTTCACTTGGAGAAAATGTTGTAGAAAAAAATACGAATAAAAGGTGTTGGAACAGAGAAATGCCCTTACTCTTAGGTATGCATGTGTGTGTATGTCCCTGGCTTAGGTATGCATGTGTGTGTGTGTCCTACATCCCTGCAGATGCTTGCTGGTATCAGGGTAACTGTCATTTGCATTTGCCCACTCTTGCTTTCCATAAGAAGTGTGGAAGCTCCTTCCTTGCTAATGGACTGGAAGTGGGATGCTCGTGCACACCAGCTACTGACATGGGCACCAGCACCCCAACCCGGAAGGCCACCAGTGCTAACACTCTAGAACAAGGAGCTAGGTCACCCATGGTAACAACCGATCAGTGCTAGGGGACAAAGCTCCAGTCCCTGCCTGTCAGGAGCCCCTCTTGGAAAGCTATCTGTGGCTGAGTTACAAAAAGGAACAGCTTGTTCCTCTGTGATCCTCCTCACATATGTAAGCCTTACCTGTCACCGTATGAACCTCCCTCTTAGAATTCAAAACCCGGGCACCAGTATTGCTATGCTGCTGCCAGGAGACAGGCTGCCCAGCTGGTGTCTTCCCCAATCCTCTCAGGCTCTGAAGCCCTCTTTCCACCTCTCCTCCAGTCGGCTCTCTGCAGCATTTCCTCCCCCAGGCACCCCCAGGCCTGTCTACCTTCAGGCAAGTAGCTACAGTCCTCCCTGCCTGCCTTGGAACTGATTCTCCGGGGCTGACTTGCCAGCCTTGGCCACACTGCCTTGCTCTAGTCCTGTCCCTTTATCAGTCCCTGTGACTTCCACTGTGGCCTCAGAACAAGCTGAGCACACAGCAGACATGCAACTAATGCACCCCAAGAGGACCCTGGACCCCATAGGGAGTTGGAGTCCCTGGAAGAAACCTAGACAGTAGAGAATGGCTCTTCTTTGGCACCGGGGGAGGTCTCCAACTGGGAGAGCCACTGCCAGCATGAGCCAGGAGCTGTCACTGTCCTGCAGTCAGTTCTCTAGCAGAGTCCGTACCCCGATCTGCTACCAGCTCTTTAGCACAGGCCTTATGAGAGACTTTCAGGGTAGTCATAACCAGCATGGACAGGGATTCTGAGACTTGAGAACACACCATACGTTACTTTATTGCCAGGTGGGGAAGACAAAGACTGTTGTGACACTTCTTGCATGAGGCCACCACAGGGCACAACCCTGGGCTCCTCCCCAGGTTCAGCACCAAGCGCTGTCCCCTCACCTCACGGGGATTGTGCCGCCCTCCAAACCGAGTCTTCCACATGGGGCACTGGATGGATAAGAGGAGGCACAGGGAGAGGTATGGAGGGCCAACTGTTGGGCCTGAGCAAGAGACTCAAGGGGTAGATGAATCTGGAGTGTCCCTAAGGAGGCCAGGCCCAGGAGCAGTGACCACTACACCTTGCTTCCCAGACCAAAATGTTTCTCTCCCTGAGCTGCCCCCACCTCACTCAGCTACGGTCTGCAATCAACTTCTCTATGCTTTGCCCAGTAAATGCTTGTAAGTGCTGCCTGCAACAATAGGAAGGGCTGACTATGGTCATCCTTCAAAGACAACTCCCTGCAAGACTTGCAAGGCAAAAGCTATTACCAAATTCTGGGTAAATCCCACTGAGAGATCCTGTTACAGAAAATCTTAGTTTTATAGAGGAGTAGCCCAACAATTTGGCAGGTGCCAAGTTCAGAACAGTGGATAATTCCCCCTAAAATGCCAGTGCTAGAATACAGCCAGACCCCTGTGCCATTCATCACTTTAGTAGAGTAAGGGAAAAGAAGGATGGAGGGGAAGGGCATAGAGTCAGGGGGTAGGAGATGGAGGGGAGGACAGAGCCAGGGAGAAGGAGCAAGGATGCCATTTATAGAAGCAGACACTTGTTGAAACCCACATGGCTAGAAATTCTAAGGGGGGCTGCTAAGTGGACACTTTAGAAGCAGCCCCTATGTTAAGCACCATCTTGTGCTGCATGGGACTAGCAGATGTCCGGTGACAGCAGATCACCTGACACCCATATCTCAGCTCTGTAAGGAATTTACATGACCACTTTCCAGGTAGTGGCCATGCATAGACATCACTACAGCTGAAGAGCCAGGGTGGCTCCCTGCTCTATCCTCCACTTTCCACCCCTCAGCACACAGACACACACACACACACACACACACACACACAGAGAGAGAGAGAGAGAGAGAGAGAGAGAGAGAGAGAGAGAGAGAGACCCATTCAGTCCCGGCTGTAAATTCCAGGAAAACAGCATGAAAGAGCTTTCAAGGAAGATGGTGATTCTCTCCCCCACCCACTCCCCAGGCCTACATCTTTGTCCTGGGAGGCAGTAGAAGGCCTCTCCCTTGCCAGCCCATCCCAACATGGCACCCAACCTACTCAAGATCATGATGTCATTGCAGTCCTTTTTATGGAAGTCGGCCCAGGCCTTGGTCTTGCAGTACTTGCTGCAGGTCAGGATCCCATAGCAGCGGGGACAGGGTGTGAGGCGGACCCCAATGGAGCGACCACACTGGTAGCAAAACTTGTAAAAGGCAAGGCTGTAACAGAACCCCAAGGTCAGGTCTGTGCCCACACCTGAGCTCCTAAGACAGTCATGTCCACACATCCCACCAGGCAGAGCAGCCACCACATATGGACAGAAGCCCTGATGTCTCCACCCACAATGGTCTCCACACAGTTATTTGGAACAGTTAATACACACGGAGCCTTTGGGCCCACCACAGGTTCTGTCATAAAGGCTGCTCAGGCAAAGTCTGTGCATCCAACATGGCGGCTGGATGGCAGCTTACCAGCACAGAGAAACGGATTGTGAGTAGCATGGATAAGATGAGTCAGCTACTCGAGGGCAGACCTCAGAGCTTGTGTGTGGGGTAAGACTCAACACCAACCTCCATTTCCAGAGGAGATGCTCCCCACCGCCCTCTCTATCCCTTCCCTGTCCCTCTGGATTAATGGTGCAGATGTTCCCACAAATATGTATGGGTCCTCCAGAGAAAGCACATAGCACAGATGACTACAGAGTCTGTCATAGAAACACCCTGCAAGAGGATGATGGGACTTCCTGGAAAAACAGTGGTTGAGCCGGGCTGTGCTCTGCCCCCGGAGGTGGCCACCCCCCTGAGGATGCAGAGTTCAAGTGTGCCCCCCCCAGACAACCCAGTTCACTGAGTGCACCCTGAGACTCCATCTGCTAGCCTCATTCCGGCTGGAGCCTGTGCCGCTGTGCTGGGCTGCCTGGCCAAGGCTCTGCTATTCAGGACAGAGAGAGAAGGTGGCCCCGCAGGAACCCACAGCACTCACTGCTGCTTTTCTGTGGCTGAGGTCTTAGGCATGCTGGAGCTCCTCTTCTTCATCCTGTGGCTGGGGGACAGCTCCGCTGTGGAGAGAGCTGAGTTAGCACCTGGTGGGCAGGGGAGCATGGCAGCTAGGGGAGGGGTCCTCACCCGTGGCCACCACCTGTACCTCATAGGGCTTACCTACCTGCAGCCCCTGCCTAGGTCCTACTGCTGCCATCCACCCCCATTCAAGATCTGCCTTGCTATGCCACTAAAGGCTACCAGGCAGCCTTGCCCAGTTCACAGACTCTGAAGGAGTCACCCTGATGGCCTCCCATCTGTCTCTGAAGTCCTGGTTATTTTTCCCGGCTCATTCTCAGAGGTCAGTTGTTACTTGCTCAGAAACCTGAATTGGTGGAGTCCACAGTGGTGGCTAATCTTGTCAGTTTGGTGATTTAAAATCACCTAGGAGACAAACCTCTGAGCATGTCAGGGAGGGCATTTCCAGGCAGGCTCAACTGACATGGCTTGACCAATTCTGAATATAAGTGGCACCATCCCATGGAACGGGGGCCCAGACTAAATGAAAAGGAGACATGAGCTGAGACCAGCGTTCATCTCTCTCCGCTGCTGGACTGAGGACATAAGGTGACCAGCCACTTCCTGCTTCTGTCAGCACAACTTCCCTCTTGAACTGTAAACCAAAATGAATGCTTTCTCCCTTGTTGGGTGCTTTGCCATGGTAACAAGGAAAGTAACTAATTCGGAAAACCAGTGCCAGGGACTGAGGCTGTTGCTGTGATGGATCTGGTCCTGGGACGAATGTGGAAGAGTCTAGAGCGGCGGGATAGACTAGCCCTAGATTGCTGCAAACTGAGCTCAGTGGGCCTTTCTGGGGGAGTTCGGGAAACCAGAATGGCTAAAGAAATAAAGAAAGGCCAGGCAGTGGTGGCGCACGCCTTTAATCCCAGCACTGGGGAGGCAGTGGCAGGCGGATCTTTGTGAGTTCGAGACCAGCCTGGTCTAAAAGAGCTAGTTCCAGTGTAGGCTCCAAAGCTACAGAGAAACCCTGTCTCGAAAAACAAAAAACAAAAAACAAAAAAAAAGAAATAAAGAAAGACAGACAGTGGGGGCTCCCTTGAGACTTGGACTGGAGTTTATTCAGGTTATACTCTGGCAAAGAATCCACCTTCATTCTACCCATGTCTTCAGAGTGTAGGGGAGGCTGAATTCCTGATGTAGAAATTTCATTAGCAGATGACAGCATGGCGCTCGGGCTGTGGCATGGTCACTGTTCGCTGTTCTTATTTGGATCAACAGTGAGAGAGAGCAGCAAGTGAGGGAAACACAGCTAGCATGAGAGAGACGATGTGAGGTGCAGTAGAACCTGAGGTGGGGCTAGCCAAAGCTTTTGGGAATCCATAGAGTTCTAGAAAATCTCTAGATGTGTAGAAATGGGGCTGTGGGCTTTGGTGTTTGTTGAGATTTGGTCTTGCTTTACTCCGATCTTCTCTTGCTGTCTGCCTTGGTTACTTTTATACTGCTGTGATAAGACACTGTGACCAGGAGAAGCTATAGAAGAGTTTATTTGGGACTCGGTTTCAGAGGGCTAGAGCCCATAACCATCATGGCAGAGAGCATAGCATCAGGCAGGCAGGCATGGCTGCTGAAGCAGTAGCTGAGAGCTTACATCTTCAACCACAAACCTGAGGCAGAGCTAACTGGGAATGGCATGGGCTTTTGAAAACCGCAAAGCCTGCCCCAGTGCCACACCTCCTCCAGCCAGGCCACACCCCCTAATCCTTCCCAAGTGATTTTACCAACTGAGGGCCAAACATTCAAACTCATGAGCCTATGGGGGCCACTCTCATCCACATCACCACACTATCTTTGGTCCTCTCTTTTAGAACGGGGAGGTTCACCCCATGTGCTGAGATGAGAATGAGGCCCTAGGAAAGCCAGTAAAATACTATGATATCAAGGTGGTGTGTGGAGTGGAGAGGGCTCAACAGGCAGACAGCACTTTCCACCATACCTGACCACAAGTTCAATGTCTGCTACCCACGTGGTAAAAGGAGAGGACTGATTCTTGATGTTTACATGTTGTCTTGACTGCCACGTGTGTGCCAAAGCACACATTCACCACACACACACGCACACAACATAAAGGTAGTAAAAATAAAACTAAAGGGTGATGTGTCTAGAGGCCAGGTTGACAATGAGTGGACTAGTGATGCTTCATCTTGACAGGCAAGCAGCAGAAGTTGTAATTTATAAATCTAATTGCCAAAGAGACAGACAGGTTTAGCCGACACAGAAAGGCCACCCTTGATGCAGGCGGTCCAGCCCCTAGGCTGTGGGCCATGAGTGAGTAAAGAGGAGAAAGCAACTTGGAGCAGCAACATTAACCTTTCTCTACTTCCTGACTGCAGGTGCCATGTGACCAGCTGCTTCCCAGCTCCTGCCACCATGCCTTCCCACCATGATGGATTATATTCCCTTTTTAAACCATGAATCAAATTAATTTCTTCTTCCTTTAAGTAGCTTTCTTCAGGATTTCATCCAGCAAGGAGAACAGAAAGCGACGGATCTCTTCTCCCCTGCTCCTAGTACTATGCTGCTCCTTGAAAGGTGCAGTCTTGGGAACTCCACGGTCACCACAGAATGACAGTGGCTTGAGCAGGGCTCTTCCCTGACTACACCTGGCTGTAATTCTTTGAATCGCTGGTTGGTTGTCTCTGGCTTCCAACAGTGTCCCCTCCTGGCAGAACTTGCTCAAAAGACCAACACAGCCAAGTCAGGGCTGGCCGCAAGGACAGGCCCAGATCAGTGTTGGCTGCTTGCTCTTCCCAGTCACTTCTCTCTCCCATGCTCACTGGCTCCTAGTCACAGTTGCCTAGCTTGTCTCTCCAGCTGGGCTGCCACTCTTTTCATAGTCGCCCTCAAAACCTTTAGTAGCTCCGAGGACACCAACAGGCAGTCTCAGTTACAATGATGTCACATCCTTGAAAGAGATTTAGGACTCTCTGTTAAACAAGCTTTTCCTCTGAGTAATATGAGCTGAGGTCCTGGAGCCAATGGCACACTCTCTTTAAGTGACCACCCTCACATTAGGAACTGAGTACCCAGTGCAGAGTAGGAGCTTGCGTCTACTGGCATGGAATCCTGCCCCGCCAACTGGACAAGGTGGTCATTGTCCCAGGATCTTCATCAACACTGAAATTGAGGCTGTGTCTCTCTCTCTCTGTCCAGCAAGGGAGGTTAGGTGCGACAACAAAGTTTCTCTTCCCATCACAGGGGGCGTGCACTCAGTGTAGAGCCTGGCCTGTGGAGTAAAGTAGCTAAAGACGGCATGAGGACTGTTGTCCTCTGTGATTTCATGAAAGGAAAGGCCTCCTGTTGGAGATTTCTGGAGGAAAAGACCTTCGATTTCTAGAAGAAAGGCCTCCTACTGGGGCTTTCTTGGCTATGCTACTAGCCTAGAGTGAACTTCCTGCTTCCCTGAACTGGCAGCATGAAGAGGAAAAGCAGACCCCAATTTAGCATTCAATACTATGGTCTGTTTGCATGGAACTTAGTGGATTTTGTTGACTAATCATTCCCTTATACCATGCACAGTCTTTGAACAACTTGCAGAAATCTTACATAGTGGGGTGTTGCATTTTTGCCGTGTGTTGATGTGTATGTGTGTGTGTGTGTGTGTGTGTGTGTGTGTGTGTGACAATGCCAGGCTACCATGGCAAAGGTGGGAGAGCTACACCCATCAGGAAGAGAAGAAGGAGGAACTGTGCCCTTGTGTACAGCCACCGCCCTTCTTTCAGAACTTCTCATACTCTTCATTCAGCAGGTCTGCTAACAACTCTTGACTTCTGTTATCTGGGAATGGTTTCGTTTTGCCTTCTTTCTTTAAAGATAGCTATAAAGAAAACATCTTAGTGAGGAGTAATTTCTGTGGCTCAGTGGTTAAGAGCATGGGCTGCTCTTCAGAGAGTCCTGAGTTCAGTTGCCAGCACCTACATGGAAGTTCCAGGTCCAAGGGAACCAGCACCTTCTTCTGGCCCCTCTGGGCCCCAGGCACACAAGTGGTGCACATGCATACGTGCAGACAAAACAATCACACACATAGAAAAGTTAACGATAGTTTTAAAGCAAAAGAGCAGTGCCTGATGAGAAGTCAACTACTGCTACTCCCTTGTAAGGACTAAGCCATCTTTGTTCTTGATGCTCTGACTTTCTCCTGGTCTTCAGGAGTTTCTGACATTTCATTATAAAGTGTCTCTGGATTTCTTTTTACTTAGGGATTGATCTTCTAGAATGTACTGATTAGCACTTTTAGTGTCCCTGGCATACCGTAAGTTCATACATCTTTGACCACCTCCTGCTTCTTTCTCTTTCTCTCCTGGAATCCCATCATGTGTGCTGATGAGCTCACGGGTGCCACACTTCTGTTGAACTCAGTGCCTTTATCTTGGTACCTTCTCTCCTCTTCAGACTCAACTCATCCCTTTATTGTCTTCTGGCTTGATGATTTATTTTTTCATGTACAGCTGAGACCCTCTAAGAGAATGTTTGACTAGGGGGCTGAACTAATTGTGAACACTGGAATTCCCACCTGGTATTTTTGAAAATTTCCACTCTTTACTGATGTTCTCTACTAAGCAAGGTGTTGTCAGGGTACCTTCCTTTACTTCTTTACAGTGTGTTTTAGTTTTTTGAACATGTTTATAATGGCACTCCTGTTAAATCTGACATCTGGGCCTTCGCCAGGAGTGTCTGTGGTTCATGCTAGCACATGGGTAAGACTCTCTGTCTTTGCATGAGTCTTGTTGTGCTAGGTCCTACTTCCACACCCAGCCCAGGCTTGCTGCTGTTCGCTTGTTTTGGTGGTTATCTGGGTTATGAGGTGTCCCCATCCCACAGCATGAAGCAACCAATACAGCTCCCTATGAAATACGGCCTAGGGCATGGCCCCAGTCACCCTCTCTGTCTCTGTCCATGAATGCCTAGATATCAGCCCCACCATTGTTGGGCTGGTTCTCCACTGGTTTCAGAAGTGTTCCTGGAACATAAGTTACTCCTCAGAGTGAGTCAGTCACTTTGTGGCTATTTCAGGGGAAAATCTCCAAGGCCAGTATCTGAGCTTGTTCTAAACTCTAGACTGCTCCTCTGCCCTCACTTCTCCTGGCTCTTTCTAGTGGTAAGTCATTCTGCAGTTCAGCCTGTGGTACCAGTGGATCAGCTCCCTCATGGGTGCATCTCACTATCAGGCCTGAACTGGTCCATGCGCTATTGAAAATGAGTCCTTCTCTGTCAAAGCTTACTGCTTTACAGCATGGTGCCAAGGCTCTGGAAACAGTGAGGGATGGCAAACCTCTCCATGGGTGATATCCCTACTTCGAGATCTACCCAGGGATGGAAAGGAGAGGTTGTATGGTCAGGTCTTCTCAGACAGCTTCCCTCAGCCAGTCCCCCTGCCTAGGAGCAGTTGTGGGAGATCAGAGGCCCAGAATCCTCAGTGGTATCATAGCAAAAGCACAGCCTGTGCCCCACAGTAGAGTCTGCATATGAATACAGGTATCACCTTCCAGTCACACCGGCCAGAACTCAGCCTCTACATTCTTCATCTGTTTCCAAATGGGACAGCTGTGTGAGTCAGGATAAGTTAGTGGTGTGGGCAGGGACAAAGGTACAGGAATAGTTAGTGGCTGTATGTGGACAATAATTAGGTTCTGGCCACAAATGTGCTAGTAGGTTTATGGGTGGGACTGTAAGTAGTATATGTGTGGGGGGAACTAGTTGTGTGCATAAGAAAGGGTGGTGTGTAAGACTGGGTGTGTAGATGGCTGTGTGTACGCGTGGGTGTGTAGCTGGGAACTATTTGTGGAGAACGGGTAGGTGGGAGTGAGCATGGGAGATAGAGAGGATGAGTGCCTGTAGGAGGGTTCAGGGTGTGCAGGTGGGTAGGTGTGCATGTGTGTGGCAGATATGGTCGTGGGGTAGGGGTGGGCTACTCTGTAGGGGAAAGAATGGAAGTGAAGGCATCTGTGGGCATGAAGATTATGTGCACGGTGGGTAATTGGGGTGGTGGGGATGAGTAGCGGGCGTGTAGCCATGTGTGAGGAAGTTGAAACAGGGCGGGTTGCAGTTTGATGTGACTGAGAGTAAAACCGTCAGGGACACTGTCAGGAGGGGAGGTGTGGAAAGGTGAACAGATACAGGTCTGAAAAATGAGGGCTTTGGGTAAGAACAGAGCTAGGCCATGCACCCTGACGAGCCTCACCTACCTCTTTTGCTCAGGTACAGCGCCTTCGTGTCCAGCTGATTCTCTTTGCTAAGGACGGCACGCCGCAATTGCAAGCCCATATATTCTAGCAGCCTTTTCCGGGCCATGAATATCTCACGCTCTGCTGGCATCAGAGCATGGAAGGGACAGTGGGCGATCTTCCGGTCCTACGATAGAGCACAGGGTCACTATGGGTCCTTGGGGCTGTCACTTGCCAGCCAAGAACACTCAAGGCTCACCAAGGGCTTCAGGCCACCCCCAGCCCAGACTGCAGAGTAACTGAGTGAGCAGGCCACCTCTCCATCCCTGGTAATGTGGCTGAGGACACAGAGGACACTTGCTCGACACAGAGGGCCACTTGCCCACAGTGCCCAAAGCACCTGTTTACCATCATGAGGTCTTTTTCCCGGAAGACCAGCCTTGGCTGTGGACTCCTAGCTTTGCCCAAGAGAAGCCAGGTCTCAGAGGGGTCCTGCCCAGGAAACGAAGCCACACCTGGTAGAATTTGAAGTAGCCATAGTCCACAGCTGTCCCTACTGCCATCCTTTCACCTTGCACAAGCATCACAGGCTTCAGAACATCTGCCCCGTAGCTAATCAGCCGGTCAATCTGGAAAGCACAGAATCTGTTAAGCACACAGGGCCACTGGAAGGGTGACAGAAACCACCTGCAACACTGGACTGTGCAGGGCAGTTCTACATGTGACCATGTCACGATATGCATGGCTCTCAGGTTCTGTGAACACACTCACTGGACAGCTGAAAGACAACCAAAGGGCACTGCCCAGTCAGAGAGCACAGCTGCCCAGAAGGATCATTGTCCCCTGCTTTCTACAGGGTAGCCATGGACCATGTGTGTCAGAAAGTCAGAGACAAATACAATAGACAAGATTGACCTAGCCTCATCCTAAGATGCCACTCCCTGGAAGAGAGCCCTCCCTGACTTCATTCATGGTCACAGTAACATGGTGAATGGATAAACAGAATGTGGCATGCACATACAGGGGAGCACCAATCAGCCTTCAAAAGCTATGTCCAGCTTACATAAGTCAGAAGCGGCCTCAGTCAGGATACCAGGAGGGACAACACCTCCGTGTCACCTGTTTCTGAACCACTCCTTAGCCTGTGCATGTTATTATGTGCAGTGCAATGCGTGACCTGAGAGTTGTCAGAGTTCACAACCAAGACTGGAATATAATAAAAGAAGCGATGGTCAGCTGCAGTTGGCTGACCAGTGGAATCAGGAGGGTGCGGTGAACAGCAGCCTGCGGACCAGATGTGGCTGTTATTCAATAAATCCCAGCTGGGTGTGGTGGTGGACAGCTGTAATTCCAGCGCTTAAGGGGCTGAGACAAAAGATTACAAATTTGAAACTGGGAGAGGCTACAGAACAATGATTCCCCCCACACACACACACACCAAAGAACACCTAAATAAATACATTCAGGCATTGTGGAAAGATACAAACATCTACTTTCTTAGCATATTTCATTCACACAGGTCACAAATCCTGGGTTCCAAGAAGCCCACAATGCAGAAGCAGACCTGCCAAGTCCAGACACTGTCAACAGATTAACACCATCTTATTTCCCAACCATGGTGGGAGGCGGGTGCTGGGTGCAGAATGCTGTGTCCTTTAGTCTATTTTAGCCAATACATGATCTTAGGATGACACAGTCTATCCCACCCTGACCCCAGCTAGTACTCACTATCCCCCTACCTCATCCCCAGCATCCTCCCATGCTTCCCCCTCACCAGGGCAATCTTGTTCTCGGTGCTCCTCTGTTGCTCATAGGCCAGGTCACATACAACGCATAGAGCAGTGCCCAAGCCTTTGGTCAGAGGCAAGTTGGGGTCAGCTCCCTGGGACAGGAGCTCCTTCACAACCTGGACACACAGACAGACCCCTCAGCAACCATAGCCCTGGGTACGATCCACAGGTCCCACCCACGGGGAACATAATGGGTGGGAAGGATCATGGTGAAGCTCCTTAGGGAGGAGTTGCAGTTCTACCCAGGGCCTGGTTATGACACTATCTTGGTGCTGCTCCAATGCAGCTGCTCTGATGGGTCCTGCTCATGTCTCACTTTCTAGCCCAGGAAAAAGCATGGCTCTTGGGCAGGTACGTACCACTGGCCAGGAGCGCATCCTGTCTGAGCCCTTTGTCTGCTCCTCCCCAACTCTCCTTTTTTTTTTTCATGATACTCATCAATATCTAAAACTGCTGCATGCTGGTGTAGGGCCTGATTCCCCCAGCTATGATGTGTGTCTGGAAATCCTCAAAGCAGAGACTCTATTCAAAACCTACTGCTCATAGTGGTGCCTGCCTTCCCATTGAAAGTGCTCCGTAAGCAAAAGTTAAATGAAAGGAAGGATGGGTGAGAGGTTGTGTAGGCCAGGGGAAGGGTGGATGGTTGAGTAGGTGGATAGGTAGATGGATGTCTGGGTAGGTAAAGGAAAGGTTGAGTAGCTATATGGTTAGATTGGCAGGTAGGTGGCTGGATGGGTTAGTAAGTGGGAGATTGGGTAGATGAACCAGCCAGTAGACAGAGAAGTGGAAAATGACACAGCAAACCCAGTGGCTGATTGGAGAAAAGGGGTCAATGGTGGCAGAAAAAGCACAATTGCCTGGTGCACATATACACAGGAGCTGGGTACATGAGCACCACATACACAAGACAGGCACTGGGTGTACAGGCGTGCAGGAGTCAGGCTTGTGGGTGCAGAGAGGCTCACCAGGTCATTCCCACTGGCAATGGACAGGGACAGCGGGGAGTGGCCGCTCCACAACATGTTTGGATTCGCTCTGTGTGAGAGAAGGAGCCGGACTATGTCCCTGGCACACTGTGGGAAGAAAGGCAGAAGCACATGAAATCAGAGGATCCCCTACACACCATCAATAACACTATTGCCACCTTTAAAGTCAAGCCAGTCACTCAACTGCTGGCTCCTTGCACCAGCACCACCTAAGCAAAAACTGAACAGGGACATGGGACAGGGGAGATGGAGGATGCTCAGACAGACTCCAAGCATTCATTTATAGGAAGCAATCAGGAAAGGCACTGGGATGATGGAGGGAAGTTCCTTTACCTGGGCTCACTTGGGAGCCTCTCCCCAGTACTGTCGGTTACACAGTGATCCCTCTATTTCCCCCACCGCAGGGGTTTCTCTCTAGCTGTCCTATACACTTTGCTGACACTATACCCTCAGAATGTGACAAACCCTTGGAGCTGGGGACCAATCTCCTTCCCCAGCCTGTTTCCCTGCAGACAATGGCATGCCAGAAATCCATGGAGGGGCTCTTGGGAAAGCTTCTTCATCTCCAATGGATAAGGGAGGTGTAATAGGTTGACTACCGCAGCCTCGATGCCCTCAACTATGGACTCTGAACTCTACGCCACTAATGATAGTGCCACATTAGTGTCTCTACTTTCCCAGGACTTTTCATTCTGAAATACACATGACGGGAAAATTGTTCGTTCAGGCTGATGCCTCACACTGGCAGGTGCCTTGGTCAGCCTGCCTTCTTGAAATCTCCCTGCCCCTGTTCCCAGAGTTCATAGCTGCCTTCTGGGGTTCTAGAGAGAATGACGAAACCCTAAGTCTAGCTCCTTCTCTGCCCTCTAAGGAAGCTCTGATCTGATGGGCTGGTTGCTGCCTCTCACCTCTGCCTCATCCCTCCATTCTCCACATCACTACCTATGAGACTGCACTCTTGTGCCCTAGAACTCCCCTTCCCGCAGCCTCCCAATTCCCTGACCTGCCCAGGTCACTTAGTCTCTTCTGAGAAGTTCCCATACCAGCCTTGCATGGATCCATGCATGGTGAGGGAGCTCGCTGGGGTCTGAGTACACGCAGACCCTCTTTCATAGGTTTCCATTCACTTTAATCTGCACTATTCAACTTCATTTGGAAAACGCTGGATTTTTGTGGTTGTTTGGAAAACCTAACACAGCAGCTTCAGAAGCACAGCCCTGGATGCTGCAGCCACGACTCACACATCAAGAAGCCAGCATGGCAAGGGTGCCCACTCACACCAGAACTGCCCTCTCCTACCTAGGCTGACCACAGAGACACACAGGTGCCCGATGCAGCACCCAAGCATGCACACACTCATACCCACATGTGTAGATACATGGACACACACCCCAGCTTAGAGGTGAAAGCTTATAAACACACATGCGCCACATTTGAACACAGCTCTTGCCTGGCCTAACATCCCTCACACAGCACCCTCGGGACTCAGGGCTCAGCCCCTTCCTTATCCCCCACTGTCACACTCTACACTCTGAGAAGCCAGTCAACCCCAGGTCAGGGCCCCATGGCCGCTCACCTTCTTGTTGTCCTCTCGCTCACAGGCCACATGCAGAGCGGTGCGCCCACCCTCCTCCGGGACGAGCGTGGGCAAGGTGTAGTAGCTTCGGGGTGGGCCTGGCTCATTGTTGAGCTTCAGGCTTGAGGGCAGGAGGTCAGTCTGCCGGGAAACACAAGGTTTGAGACAGATCCTGTGTCCAGGAGTGCCTGCTGGCAGACTATAGGTGTGCAGTATCTTCCCACAGAGCCCTCCGCACACCCCTCCAAATCCTCCCAGAGTCATGTGACTCCCACAGCACTCAGAACACCCTCTGGAGGGTTGGACTCATAGGCATGCAGCACCAAGCCTGTTTTTGCTGTGGTGGTGGTGATGGCGTCTTTGTTTTGTTGCTATGTGATACGGAGGAAACCGGGCTACCAACTGAACCCCAGCCCCAGACTCCCCCCAAACACTTTCTGACACAGGGTCTCCCTATGAATTTACTATGTAGACTAGACTGTGCTGGAACTCACAAAGATCTGCCCACCACTGCCTCCCGAGTACTGGGAATTAGAGGCATGTGCCACCATGCCTGGCAACATCCCCAGCCCTTTAATCAATTATTTTTGCCTGGAGTCTCCTAAGTGTGTCAAGCTTGCTTCCTCTCATGGCCACTGTTGGGTGCTGACTCATCTGGCCTGCCCACCCTAGGAGGGGCCGCGGTCAGGGGCACAATGATCAGAGCATTCACACGGGTCTCTTTTTGTCACCCGCCCCTTCCTCCCACTTCAGTAGGCAAAGTTGCAGATCCAAACAGAACCACACCTTGCCAGCTTTGTAGCTGTCGTCCTGGTCAGCCGCCTTGGCATCTACGTCAGTGACAGCGTGGAGCAGCAGCTCCGTGATCTTGACACCCTCCTCCCCAGGAAGTGCGGCTGCGATGTGGAGCGGGGTCAGAGACTGCAGCTGCGGAGGAAGTGTGGCAAGGGTGAAAAATCCAGTCTGCAGCCAGGCAGGTGAGGCCCTGGTTTGGGGTTTGTCGGGGTCCTTGCTAGCTGAACGGAGGAGAGGATGCATACCTTTCTGCAACCATTTCAGGTTTCCACAACATCATCTCCTCACCAGGCCCATGGGCACAGGACACGGAGGCCCAGGAGGGCAGACAAAGACAAATGCCCACGAACAATGGATGAGCTGAATGCTCCCAACATGCCATGTAAGCCACAAGCATCAGGGTCACAGCTCTGAATGCTTGAAAATCAACTGGCTTGAACCCAGTTGGTTTTAGGCCATCTGTCTGACACTATCTTCTAAGAGTGCCACCTCCGTGGCCCTGCCAGGCTCGGGTTCAGACACCACCATCCAACAGCCTTCTGACTCTCCCCATGGTATCCCTCTCTCCATTGTCTGAAGATGGTCCCTGATGGACTGTCTCTGACACCCAACAGCTAATGGCCATGGAGGGTGGGAACCCTGCTCTCAGAGTGAGAGAACCCAGCCAGAGAAGTCAGGAAGACATGTTCCACTTGTCCCCAGTCCAGTTTCTCTCAGTATGATCTCACTCAAATAGGAAGGTGTCCCTGAATAAAAGCACCTGGAGAACACTAGGAAGGCAGGGTGTGGTTAGCCTGGAAAGCAGAAAGAGTGCACCGTGGGTGGATGTGATGAGGCAGGGGAATGTTCAGATGCTGGGAAGCTAGCAAAGTAGCATTAGCTCTACGTGACCTGTGACACACTCCTGCAGCTACTAACTCAGTCACAAAGGCTCCATAGCTCAAGAGCAACCAGGTGTTGTAGAATATTAGTTTAAGATGTGATACCTTATGCTGGGTGGTGGTGGTGCGCACTTTTAATCCCAGCGCTCAGGAGGGAAAGGCAGGTGGATCCCTGTGAGTTCAAGACCAGCCTGGTCTACAGAGCTTCAGGACAGGCTCCAAAGCTACAGGGAAACCCTGTGGTGACCACCACCCCCTGACTCCCACCCCACCCCCACCCTGTAAAAAAAAAGATGTGATACTATGTGATAGTTTATGCTGTGGAACATTTGCTTAATGATGCAAAGATGTGTTACATTCTTCTATGTCACATTTGTTTAACTCTGTGAAGCTGTGTTACTTTGCCTGCCTAAAACACCTGATTGGTCTAATAAAGAGCTGAATGGCTAATAGCTAGGCAGGAGAGGAAATAGGCGGGGCTGGCAAGCAGAGAGAATAAATAAGTGGAAAAATCGAGAAAAGAGGATGAGGAGTGAGAAAAGAAGAAGATGAGGATGCCAGGGCCAGCCGCCCAGCCAGCCATTAGAATAAGAAGGAAAGAAAGATATATAGAATAAAGAAATGTAAAAAACCCAAAGACAAAATGTAGTTAAAAAGAAACAGGATGATTTAAGTTAGAAAAGCTGGCTAGACACAAGCCAAGCTAAGGCCGAGCATTCATAAGTAAGAATAAATCTTTATGTGTTTATTCAGGGGGTGGGGGGTGGGCCCCCAAAGAGTAAAAAAAGAAAACTATAGCTAGTCCTTACCCCTACAGCCAATACCCACACCCAACAGCAGCCTCCGCACATGGTGAGCACCAAGACATGAGCGGTTAGGTTCCGTCCCTGGTACACATGAGTGAATGAATGAATGAATACAGCAGAGAGCGCAGTTTCCTGTGATGTGGATCCCGGGAGGAGATCACATCCATGACAGCCAACTGAGGTTCTCCAACTTTTCAGCCATAGCTACTGAGATGCAACAATTGAGATAAGCGACAGAACAGACACAACCGAAGGGGAAATCAGATGGTGCCACTGTGGAAGCATCCCAAAAACAACAGGAAAAAAAAAAAAGAAAGCATGCTGCTCCTCGCTCCCCAGTTAGCAAACAGATGAGAGCTAGTGGTGAGCCCCAAAACAGCAAAGTGATGAGGGTGGAGAGACCCACTCACAAGATGAGCCATGGAACATCAGACACCCCAAACAGGAAGACCAGCTACAGAAGGAGCCAGGATCTCTCACAGCAATGCATAACTGGGTCACCCTTCTCACGAGATGACAGAAGTTCTGTGCTAAGATGAGGTGCCATTAATAAAATGATGGAGACATGGCTCAAGGAACGACCACTAGAAGACCAATGCCTCACACACCAGCTGTTTATAGGCAGGGTGGACCAGCCTGACTGCTGGCCCTGAGGAGCTGTGGGCTTTTGTGAAGAAGGACCTGTGAGTCCTGGATGTGGAGTGGGGGACATCCGTCATGTTTCCGAGGCCGCTCTGAACCCTGACACCTACCTGTGGAGGATATTGGATGTCAGTCCGGGCCCCGCTCTCCAACAACAGCCTCACCCCATCCACATCCCCGGCCTTCACGGCGAGAAACAGGGCCTGCATGGGCACTTGACATAGGTTGGGATCAGCTCCTCTACGCAGCAGTAACGTGATGGTCAGCCAGCGGTTTTTACGTCTATAGATACCAGAAGGACAGTCTCACAAGATGGAGGGAATGTGCAGGGTAGTTGCCACACCTATGACCTGGACAGGATCTTCCACATAAGAGATATGGGGTGCTGACAACATAGACACATCGCACCCCGATATTGAATCTTCCTTGAAAATTCCCAAGGTGGCAGCAATCCTCCACCCCTACCACAGAGCATCAGTGACTTACTCAGCCATGGTCTGTGCCATTTTCCTCACAGTCCCTTTGTCCGAGAGGGAGGGGACATGCAGCAGTGAACTGTAGGCCTGGGCACTCTTTTCCAGGATGTCCTTCGATACGTGGATGGAGTAGTTTCGCAGGCACATGTTAGACTCGAAGTTTGTGTCGACGCTGTGCAGGGTGCTGGTGTCCACATTTTCTACTATGTCCTCCAGCTCTTTCTCTACGTCACTGCTGACACTCTTCACTGAGGAGGTGTCTCGCTTGTGAACCACATTGTTCCTCCAGCTGATGGACTCCCCGGATTGCACAGTACCCAGGACCAGGGCATCATCCAGGCTGTTTGAGAGGGGCGGTGATGACTTAAAATCCTCTCCGCCTGGGGTGGACGTGCCCATATCGTAGAAATAATCCACATTTGGCTCTCCAAACAAGAATGAAATTTTGGGGGTGACCAAGGATTTGGGAGGTTCCTATGGCAAGCACCAAAAAGATCTCATTAGAGGAAGAGACTGATGCTCCTCTCTCCCGAGTGGTGGCACGGGGCTCCTTCCACAGTCTGCATACCCTTGTGGGTGCAGGGACCACCCTGAGCAGAACCCAGAACTAGAAGTAAGCAGCCACTGTTCAGGGTACCACCACCACCTGAGCTTCTTGTACATGATCTGCATAGAATGAGCATCACTGTGCAAGCCAAGGATGACTGCTGGGGAGATGACTCACTCTTATTCTTCCTGAGTCCACACGGGGCTGGGCTGGTACTATGTACCATATGCTAAATACAACTGCATTGTTACAATTCATTTCACTACTTTCTCGCCACTCAAAAGTTCTCATTGTACCCTTGTGTTCTGTGTTAAACTGCGTTCTGCCCAGTGGTGCTGCTCCCCACCTCTCTCCTTAGGCACCTGGATTCTCAAAGAGAAGTCCCTAGATGGATGACTTCCGCAGCACCAGGGATGTGTAAGAAATGCAGATTCCCTGGCTCTTCCCTAGCCACACTGTTAAGAGGTCCCCTTCCCAGCATGTTGCTGGGGAGGTCTTGGGACTCCAGGCTGCTGTGTATGTGGCTCATAGGGAGCACACATGTGGCATGGCTCAGGATGCCTTTGGGAGTTCCCAGGCTCTCTCTTCTGATCTCTTCCCCACCAGACTTATCTTTCCATTCACCATATATGGGCCTGGTTCACACATGGGAGAGTTGCCATGGATATATAGGTAAATGGCTTGCAGGGCAGATGATGAGAGTGTGGTGGCCGACAGGGGCTGACCTGGGGCAGGGTCCTCTCGGCAACATTGGGCTGGAAGGATTTGCTGGGGTAGTAGTGGAGGAAGCACATGCTGAGGGGGGTGAGGCCCTCGTCCGAGCACTTGTTTACATCAGCCCCATAATCCAGGAGGAGGTTGACAATGTTACGGTGAGAATGCACCTGGAGAGCGACAAAGTCAGACTTGTGAATACAGGAACTGACCCCCAGCAGGACACGAGGAGGACCACCTGGCATCCATGCTGCCCCTCAGAAGGCTGCACGATAGCAGGACACGAACACTCGTGCTTGGCCTTGGTAAAGGGGCCAGTGTGCAATGGAGAAATGAATGGATCATGCCCAGCCTGCTTCCATTTGCTTTCACTTGAGTGAGTGGGGTTTTATTTAGCAGCAAGGGCTGGCCAGCTCCTGTCAGAAACTCACTATCAGAGTGGACCTCACAAGGGAGCCCACAGGCCCAGGTTCCCATCAGGAAAGGACTTACCGCAGCAGCAGCAAGCACGGTGTAGCCCTTGGAGTCAGCCACGTCAGCACAGGCAAGGTTGTCCCTCAGGATTCCAAAAATCCAGTCGTAGTCCCCTTCCTCTGCCTTCCGGATCATCTCCCTGGAAATATGCTCCTTGGGGCCACTGGGCCCAAAGGAGCTGCGTTTCCCCTCCAGGATGGCAGCTATGTTCCAGCTAGCGTGAGCACTCTTGTTCCTGGCAACACAACCAGCTTCATTGGTATCGGACCAGAACCTGGATCACCCGATACTTTCCACAAGAAAAAGCCCAAGGAGGGTTGCCTCCCTCCACCCTTCAGTCTTCTGAGCCCTCAGAATTCTCCTTCCTTCCCTGGGCTCTCCATTCTCTCTGCATCCATCACCCTTTATCACCCTGAGCCCTAACGGCTGCCTGCCAGTTACAATCACGATGGAGTACCCAGTGAGGGAGACATGTGATCTAGACGAAAAGTACTCAGGCCAAATGCTGCCCCAGCAAGGACTGCAACCTTGTCCATGGCTGGCTCCTTCGACTGCTTACTGTTTGACTGGGAAATAAGCTCTCAACGGCAGGACCCTGAGTGGGCAGCAAGGTAGCATACACGTGGCTCCACCATTGGAGTCAAGCAAAGTTATCCCACCTTCTGCACATTTGCTTTCTGTTGGAGTAGACAATATCGATGTCCCATGGCCCAGGTCATCACACAACACTGAATCTTCCCGGGTACGCAGAATGCCATTCACAATCAACAACCCATGAATTTTATTCAGTCAATAGTTGTCAGTGTTTATGAGTTCAGTTGATGGTTACATAATGGATGGATGCATAGGTAGATAGATGGTGGGTGAGTGGGCTGGCGAATGGATGGATGGATAGACGGATGGATGGATGAATGGAGTAAATATGTATGTGTGTGGATGGACATGGGAAGTGGGTAGATGGAAAGATGCATGGGTGAACGCAAGGATGGGATGGGGAGGAAGATAGATATGGGGGAACAAATGGGTGGATTGAATGAGTAGAAGGGTGGGTAGACAGGTGGATAGATGTAAGGGCGGTTTCTCGGGTAAAAGGATGGATGAGTGGGTGGATGTATTAATCAATTGATGGATCAGTGGAGTGGATGGATGGCAGGAAGAATAGATGTATGGGTAGATGGATGGAAAACAGTCATGTGTGCCTATCAAATGCATTCTAAAATGTTCACTGGTATCTGAGGGTAATGTTTAAAGACGTAAGGATAGTAGAAGGTACTTGAGTATTTTAACTTTTAAGGTAAACAGTTTTCCCTGGGTGGGTGCTGACTTTCCCCTGGGCTGTGGGTAGGGAAGGTATCCTCAGAGATGGCAGAGTAATGCCAGGTTTCATGGCTTTCCTTGCAAAGGCCAGAGGTCTAATCAGTTTGCAGGTTCCATTCCTTCTCGTCATCTCACCCTTGGCTTTCTGCCAGACCCTTCGTTAACAAATGATAGTAATAGCGATCTCTTCTATTATGTGATGTGGAGAGACTTGACTCACAGAACCTCTAATGGCGAGCAGGAATCTGCCCTTAAAGTGCCCAAGCTCTGGCTTATAGAAAAGGGAATGTACACAGGTCCAAAAGCTAAGGTGTACCTTCAGGATTCTGCTCAGAAGTTTATCCTAGATAATATCCCCTTCGGGGTTCTGATCCCATTCCTGGCCATTCCTCTCCCAGAGAGTATGCAAATGGAAGCCTCGAGACCTTGTTCCCCTACACAGACAAAGATGCCTGACCACTCTGCCTGGCTCCCTACCCTCAGGACACCCATCTTCTCTCACAGCACAGCAGGGACCATTTGAGTCACTGAAGCAAAGGCTGTGCGCTCATGCTCATCTAAAAAGCAATGCCGAGAGGTACTCAGGCCCTTAGCAGCAGCCCAGCAAAGGGGAGCATCAGAACCCTTCCTAAAAGGGAGGGGACAAGAAGGAGAGAAAGACCACACTGATCACCTGAACTTGTAAGTTTGCTTCTGGATTTTGACCAACAAAGGAGTCTCATTTGTTATAAGCCAGGGTTCTTCATCCTCAATGAATGGAGGGATCTCATTCAAGAAGATGCGGTCATCCAGCTCCTTACGCAGGGAACCTGTCATGGGCAGGTGGTCGTTGTTAGTTGAATAGACATGCATCTCGGGAGGCAGCGTTAGGTCATCGTTCAAGAGAAACCGTTTATATTCATAGAAGAAGGGGTCTTGCTCCTCGGGAAGACCCTGCTCCATCTTCTGCTCATCTGAAAGGCTGATTCTCTGCCTTGAGCTTGTGAGGAAGTCTAAGAATTCTGGGTAGTTCAGCAAGGAGAAGCTGCCAGGAACCTCTGTCCCCAGCTTGAGGAGGTGCTCACGGAACCACAGTCCAACATCCTGGCTGCCATCAGGGTAGGTCTCAATGCCTGGCCCGAACCGTTGGTCCTCTTTATACAGTCCCTACAAGGGAAGTCCCCGGGGCCAGGAGAAACACTCAGTCGAGCTTTCTAGTTAGATGCGGTTTCATAAAATCAGCAAAAGAAAATGTACTCATTCACCACACACACACACACACACACACACACACACACACACATGTAGACACACGCATGCACACGCATACACACACACATGTGCACACACGCATGCACACGCATACACACACACACACTGAGGTATGACGTGTACTGGGCACTAGGACAGAGCAAGGCTGTGGTGCTCAGAATGTAGTACATGGAGAAAGTGCTGTGGCCAAGTTGGAAGACAAAGGGCCAGGCTAGGAGTGGCCTCTCTCAGATGAGGACACGACAGAGGGCTGTAAGCTGAAGCTGTGATGGATAGATACAGGTGTGTTCAATCCCAAGAGACTCCTGCAGTCCTGAAGTTAGCTGCTAGACAGGCCATTTTACCTACAAACTTCTATACTTATGAGGACAGGGAAACTGCGACCCGTGATGTTGCACTCAGTGAACATCAAAGCCTGATTATTTATTTATTTCAGATAAGGTTTTTCAGAGAAGCTTATTAGGAACCAGCCCCATCCCATCTCTCACTCTGATTCACTCCAGAGTGAAGAAGAGAAGGAGGAAGGAATAGGACAAAAAGTAGAAGAGTAGAGGAATTGATCTTTGCTTTCTATGACCCCAAAGGAGAGTGCAGTTTCTAGGCCATTCTAAATGCTTCCATCACCCCCAGCCTTGGGTATGCAGAGAAGAAAGGATCTCAGACAAGAAAACAGTGAGCAGTGGTCTGGTGCAGGGCTCAAAGTCAAGTCTTAGCTTCCTACAAGAATGCCGCTTCTAAAGTTGCATTCAAAAATGCCTGGAGGTCACTGGGAGGTCAAAGGTCAACCAAAGTCAACAGCCTAAAATATAGAAATGATGGTACCTGTGCCCTCATCTACCACAAATCAATCGCATCTCAGCTTCCTGGCTTCCAGACTTCAATCTGAGGTGAGCGATGTGAAGATCTATAGAATGGATCATGAGAAAGCAGAGTGCAGTGTCTGAGGGTGGCTTCACTATACAGGATGACATGGGATGACAGGCACATTTCCAGAAGGCCCCAGGAGGGGTCAAAGCAGTGGGGTGGAAGACTCATAGGCAGAAGTCAGAGGAGGGGTGTGACATAGTGAGGTGCCAGGTTGTCTGTGGGCCTGATGGGCCCATCAGGGAGGGAACACCCTTATCTGGAAAGTTCAGCTTAGGTAGTAGCTGTAAGAGCAAGCAGAGAGACATTAGGGAGCCAAGCAAGACAAGGGCCAGGGAGGGGAGGGGGAAGAGGCACACACGCTGTCACGTGTGTGCATGGAGTCCACAGAGCTCTTGATCAAGACCCAGAAGCTCCACTGATAGGAAACCACTGATAGGAAAGATCGGCCAAACACCAACAGAACCACACGAGTCGGCTCCTCACAACGGAACAGACCTCTGCTCCCAGCGACTCCAGTGTGAGGCGAGGGAACTGTACATCCAAGGCCAAGCTGGATGGCAGAGCGAGCTCAAGGTCAGCCTGAGTGACTCGGTAAGACCCTGTCTCCAAACAAAAGCTAAAAAGAGGGCCACGATGTAGCTCTCTGGCACAAGAGAGCTTAGTGTTCACATGTCCGAAGGTTGAATCTTAACTGCATTAAACTGATTCCTCAAAAGACACCCCAGTGCTGAGAGATATTTTTAAATTTTATCACTGATATACTCTATGGCAGAACTGACATAAAGAGCTCTCTAACTGCAGTAACACAAATAACCTAATTAATATCACTAGCTAAACATATATACAGACAATTCACCACAAAAGATACACAGATAACAAACAGGAATGAGGTGGAATCAGCATCGCCTGCCATCGAGGTGCTCCAAGCCCACGCCACAAGGAGATGTCCCCACATGCCCACAAGAACACTGATGTTGAAAAGACAGACAGACTGTCAAGTGCTGACAGGAACGTGGAGTCACTGAGTGTTTGCTGAGGGTGGAAATGGCATGACCACTTTGCAAAGCAGTTTCAGGGGTTCTTAGAAAAATGACTGCACGCTTACCATCGAAACCAGCATTCTCTCTCCCAGGAATTGTCCAGGTGAGAATAAACGTGGGTGTGTGTCTACATGAAGACTAACTGCTCTTAGCAACTGCCTCTCAGTTCAACGTTACCAAAATTTTGAAGAACTCAAAAGAGCATCTATCGGTGAATTAAAAAGAAGCAAGCAAGAAAACAATAACAACATCAAAACCATGAGATATCCACACGGTGAAATACTCATCTATAATAAAACTAAATGGAATATGGAAACACATGAGTCTCAAAGGAATCATGCCCTAAACAAAAGAAAGCAGACAGGAAGCATTACATATAGTATGATTTTATTTATAAAAATGTAAAGAGTGATGTTAAAAACAACAAACTAGTGTGTGTGTGTGTGTGTGTGTGTGTGTGTGTCAGACAGTGGTGATGCACACCTTTAACCCCAGCACTGGAGAAGCAGAGGGAGGTGGATCTCTTGAATTTAAGGTCAACCTGATCTACAAAGAGAGTTACAGGACATCAGAACTACATGGAGAATTCCTGTCTTGAAACATCAAAAGCAAACAAACAACAACAAAATGCATCTCCTGATATGCTACCCCCCAAAAAAGGGGAAAATATGTGCTTTTAATATCTAAAATTAGCATATAAATCAAAATATGAAAATGGAGTTGAAATAATCTAAACTCATTCTTACATTGTTCAAATCAAGAACTTATCCTGTATTGTTGGGAGTAGGGGGAGTCCTAAAAGGATAAAGAGTATAAAACTTATAAGCCAATAGTCTGAAAATAAGATGATTTTTTGGTTTTAAAAATATCGTCTCAATCCAAATGAAAGTCAGAAGTGGGGGAATGCTGGACAGTGGGCCGGCACAGCACACACCGGGCAACAGACTTAACCCCAAATGTGCTTCTACTAGTGCCAAATTGTCTGGTCAAAGGCAGGTGAGAAACCAATAGCTAAACATGTGATTTTAAATTTCCCGGTAGAGCACTACAAAAAGTCAAAATGTGGTCAAAATTCTATTTCTTTTTCAAGACAGGGACTAATGTATCCCAGGCTGGTCTTGGGCTTAACCTTCTGATCCTCCTGATTCCGCCTCCTGGATCACAGGCATGAACTCTGACACCCGGTTTCTGTGGTGCCACTGATCAGACTCGGAGCTTTGTGAGCACTATGATACCTCCTGTCCTGAGGTGGAATTCATTTTACTATAGTGTTTACGTTTAGTTCAGCCTTTCCAAAAATATTGCTTATAAATATACCTGAGGGGCTGGAGAGGTGGCTCAGTGGTTAAGAGCTCTGTCTGCTCTTCCAAAGGGCCTGAGTTCAATTCCCAGCAACCACATGGTGGCTCACAACCATCTGTAATGAGATTTGGTGCCCTCTTCTGGCCTACAGGGATACATGCAGGCAGAGCACTGTATACGTAATAAATAAATAAAAGTTTTTTAAAAAAAATAAATAAATAAATATACCTGATGTTCAAAGCTTATCAGATATTTTGATTTTTTTTCTTTTCTTTTTGTGATCTGGTCTGTGGGAGCTGAGCGTGTAGCTCAGTAGAACACATGCCAAGCATGTGTAAGGCCCTGGGCTCCATCCTGTCACTGTCAAAATAAAGAACCTGGTGTGTGTTTCACATTTACAGAGCACCTTAGTTTGGAGAGCTGCATCTCAACCATTCAGTAGACACGATCATGATGGCTTTCGGCCACTGTAGGGGACAAGGCAGATCTAACTGTTCAGTGACCAAAACTGAAGAGAAGAAATATCTAAAATTATTTAAAATTGTGGTGACAGATACACCACAGTGAAAATAATGTCTCAAAAATCTATGTAATTTTATTAACATTAAATTCCTAAATTTGAGTCATGAAATATTGAAAAGGGTTTTTGTTTGTTTGGGTTTTGTTTTCTCCCTTTTTCATTTATTTGCTTTTGAGATCTCTTTCTCTCTCTCTCTCTCTCTCTCTCTCTCTCTCTCTCTCTCTCTCTCGCCCTGGCTGTCTTGGTGTTTGTTATATAAACCAGGCTAGCCTCCAATTCATAGAGATCCACCTGCCTCTACTGCCCAAGTGCTAGGACCAAGCCTGACCTGAAAAGATTATTTCTAAAGATGGTGTATCAGTTCATTATAATAAAAGGGCATAAGACAAATACCAGGGACATACAATAAATCTCCAATTTTACTCATTAAATAAATAACACAGTCTCAAAGTATATTAAGATGAATGTGGCACTGTAGGGAGTAATTTTAAAATTTTCAATTGTGGTGAGACATCCTCACTCACCATGTCTGAGCACTGACAGAGTCAGTAGACAAAAACAAAACAAAACAAAAAACGTATATTCAACTTAAAATAACACAAACAGCAAAAATATGTGATTCTAGAAACCCTGTAGTCAACAGCTGTGGAAATGCATTTAAAAGTTAGCCTTGGACCAGCCAAACAGGGAAGGAACCAGCATAGGACCAAACTAGACCCTCTGAATGTGGGTGACAGTTGCATGGCTGGGGCAGACTGCAGGGCCACTGGTAGTGGCACCAGAATTTATCCCAACTTTTTGGAACCCATTCTCTTTGGATACCTTGCTCAGCCTAGATATAGTAGGGAGGGCCTTGAACCTTCACCAAAGTAATGTGCCTTGACCTCTCTGGGGAGTGGATGGCAGTGTTGGGGTGGGAAGTAGGTGGAAAGGAATGGGAGGAGGGAGGGAATGGGAACTGCAATTGGTATGTAAAGTGAAAAAAAAACTAAATTATAAAAAAGAAAACAACAAAAGTTAGCCTTGGGTTGATGAGAGGTTCAACAGGTAGAGAGACTTGCTATGCAAACCTAGTGACCAGAATTCCTTCTCTGAACACAAGCAAACATGAAACCAGCTCCACAAAGTTGTCCTCTGACCTTCATGTGAATAAACAGATTTTAAAAACAAACACTAGGAAATCAGCCCTGCTGGGTAGACATGGTGATAAAGGCCTGTCATCCCAGCCATTTAGGAAGCTGGGCAGGATGACTGCCAAGTCAAGACCTGCCTGGGGTACAGAGTGAGATCAAGGCCAGTCTCAAAACAAGGAAAAAGAGGGCTGGGACTGCGAGTCAGTATTAGAACGTTTACCTTGCATACACAAGGTCCTAGGTTTGATCTTTAGCACTATAAAAATAAGAACAACAACAACAAAATAAAAAAGAAGACTGACCATAGTCTAGGTCACAACACAAGTAACAGCCAATTTAAAGAACCGAAATCATACAAATTAAGCAATCACAGAGCAAATTAATAGCAAAAAAACAGCAAAAGCCCAAGTCTGAGCATGAAAACAATACTCATGGCAAGTACCCATGGGTCAGAAAGAAATCAGAGCAGAAGTTAAAATGCACTTTGAATTGAATGAAAATGACAATATGAGGGGATCAAAACTGTGGAACATGGAGCCAGGGTGGATATCTGACAAAAAGCAGGTCAGGGAGAAGAGCCTAGAAAATCATTGCAGGCAGGGGTGCACGGGGAGGGTGGAGGCAGGGGTGCACGGGGAGGGCGGAGGCAGGGGTGCACCGGGAGGGTGGACAGAAAGAAATTGATAGTAAAACAGAACCAAATGGACAAATAAGCTGGATCAAAAGCTGATTCTCTGAGGGAAACAAATAACAAAACAGAGTGGGGGGATTGTATTGGCTCTCTGTTAGGAAGTAACTAGTCCCACCCACAATGAAGCACTTTGCTATTAGCAAGGATCACTAACAACACCAAGCGTTCACAGAGATGCAGACCGGCATCCCACGGTCATGGGTTGGGGACAAAACATTATAGACAAGGAACATTCAGACACATGGCCTTAAGACTGAGACGTTTTCCCAGGGAAATGAAAACCTGCATGTAATGTTTACATGCACACACAAAAACAAACTAAACGTGTGTATGGCAGCTTCACAATTGCTCCAAACAGGAAACAGTCTAAAGGACTTTCAGTTAAGCTGTGGTTGCTTCATACCATGGAGACTTCAGTGACCTAAGAAACAAGGGAACACTGGGCCATGGGGTTGGATATGCGCTGCGGAGAGGAAGACACTGGACCCAGCTCGGCAGGGCTCCACCATGTGGCCTTCTCTTGCAAAGGCACAATTACAGGCAGAAGGTAAAGCCATGGCTGTAACTGGAGGGAACACATACTACAGAGGCATGGGCAGTGATGTGGGGTAAGGGAATCAGCCATTGAAGACACAAGCAGAAATCTACACTTGAAACTTTCAAAACTTTCTACTAATAGAGTGCATATAATTGTGAATTATATTTAATAAATTAAGGGGTGGAAAATCATTTGAACTTTTTTCCTGGGGGTGGGGAGGAAGGCAAGTTTTAAATAGTACATATAAGAAAGACACATTTTATGTATTAAAAATAAAAATTCATTGTATTTTTAATACAAAAGGATAAATAACTTAATAACATCCTTTTGGGAACAGATAGATGCATTTTTGTTTTTTTATTTATATCTTTATTACTGATAGTATTACAGTTACTAAAATAAGAAAGCTACTTCTATTTAAACTCTTCCAGAACCTAAATATCTTTTTCTCAGCAGCTCTCTAAGACACAGACTACAACTGCTCAGAGCAGACCAAGAGGTGAGTAACTAGCCCCCCAGCTGAACAGCCAGTCCCTAGGCCCTAGGCCCCTAGGCAAACCCCAGAACCCTTCCCCACTCGCCTCAGCTGCACTAGTTGGTGAGTGGGAAAGCCTCCTGCAAGTACGCTGCTCCAACACCCCCCATTGGACCCTGTAATCTACAGGTCCCACTCTGCCTCCAAACCCACCCATCCCCAGAGACCTTAGCAGCTCCTTGAGACACAGACAGCAACTGCAAGGATTGGACCAAGAGGCAAAGATACTGTCTGCACCAATTGGTAGAAGAGATGCCAATGTAAGAATACTTTCAGCTGGGAGGTGGTGGCGCACGCCTTTAATCCCAGCACTCGGGAGGCAGAGACAGGCAGATCTTTGTGAGTTCGAGACCAGCCTGGTCTACAAGAGCTAGTTCCAGGACAGGCTCCAAAGCCACAGAGAAACCCTGTCTCAAAAAA
>JAQHUG010000148.1:4169457-4219752 GCA_028555095.1 Dicrostonyx torquatus
TAAGCAATAGTGGAAAAGGTGCCCGAACTGGCCTTGCCCTGTAATCAGATTGATGACTATCCTAATTGTCATCATAGAACCTTCATCCAGTAACTGATGGAAGCAGATGCAGAGATCCACAGTGAAGCACTGGGTTGAGCTCTCAGAGTCCAGTTAAAGAGAGGAAGGAGCAATAATATGAACAAAGGGGTCAAGACCACGATGGGAATTCCCACAGACACAGCTGACCTGAGCTAGTAGGAGTCACTGACTCCACCTGACAGCAGGGGAACCTGCATAGGACCATAGTAGGCCCTCTGAATGTGGGTGACAGTTGTGTGGCTGGGGCAGTCTGTGGAGTCACTGGCAGTGGGACCAGGATTTATCCCCAGTGCTTGAACTGGCTTTTTGGAGTCCATTCTCTTTGGAGGGATACATTACTCAGCCTAGATATGGGGAGAGAGCCTTGGTCCTACCTCAAAGTGATGTGCTAGACTTTGTTGATTCCCCATAGAAAGTCTTACCTTCTCTAAGGAAATGGATGGGTGGTGAGGTGGGAGAAAGGTGAAGAGAAAGGGAGGAAGGGAGGAAGTGGGAACTGGGACTAGTGTGTAAAATGAGAAAAGATTGTTGCAAAAAAATTATTATTAAAAATTATAAAAAATACCTTTTTCTCCAGTAACCTAGATAATAGCGGCACCTACTCCTCACCCAAACACACAAAGGCCCCACCCAACATAAACACACAGTGACACTGCCTCTCACATGAACACACAGAGGCCCACTCCTCCTCACATGTGTGTTCACACGGTAACTTCTCCCCTCATGAACACACAGTAGCATCTCTTCATATAAACACATAGTAACCCTGTCCCTCGCATGAACACACAGTGGTCCCACATATCCCATGATCACAGAATCTCCTCACCTGGAATAACTTTGTTTTTGTGTACATGGTTCCATAGCCTTCTCGTTGGCTGAGGTAAAACATGCCTGTGAAGCTGGAGCCATCTGGCCATGTGTAGGTTCCCACGCCATGGCAATGGTCCCGGTAAAACTGCCCACGGTAGGTCTATGGAGAGGAAAGGGAGAAGCCACTTCCATCTAGAACCCCAACCCTGGCAGGAACTGCTAAGCCAGGCCACCACACCTGGTTGGCAGAGAATGAGGACCATGAGGCTGGGATGGGCTTCTTGGGTACCTAGACACAAGAATTCTTTCAGGCCAGGTAACCAATGGGATAATTGGTCTCCGGGCAGCCAGCCCTATGAGTTCACCCTCCCTGCCCTCTGCTCTGGTACCGACTTGCAGGAGGGCGTCAGAATTGCCTATAGTTGTTGCCAGGACAGCACCCACCCTAGGTTTAACAGAGCCCCCTCCTTAGGAGTCCTGGCCCCACTTTGATGAGCTCTCCATCAGGTAACAGAGGCCAGGCTAGATGGAGGATGCTAGAAGGAGGACTGGACCAGGTAACCCCAGCCTTGGGTACTAAGAGAAACCCTAGCCAGAGGCAGAGCCACCCTTGGAACAAAGGAGCAGAACAGGGGCCCACGGCTCCCAGATGTCATGAGTAGCGCCAGACTGAAAAGGTTCCAGTGCCAGGGCTCCTAGACTACCTGTGGTCTATAGCCTCAAAGGGAGCGGCACTATTAGGAGGTCTGGCTTTGTTGGAGGAAGTGTGTCACTGTGGGTGCAGGCTTTGAGGTATCTTCTGCTCAAGCTTTGCTTATTGTGACCCTCAGACAATTTCCCACTGTGTCTGCAAGATGTAGGGTTCTTAGCTACTTCTCTAGCACTACATCTGCCGGCACGCTGCCATGCTCCCGGTCACGATGATAATGGACTGAACCTCTGCAGCGGTAAGTGAGCCACCTAATTAAAAGCTTGCCTTTATAAGAGTCACTGTGGCTATGGTGTCTCTTCACAGCAATAAAAACCCTAGACTCTTTCTCCAAGACCTCTACCTGAACACAAATGATAGAAAAACAGAATCACCAGAAGTGTTCATAGCGCTACATCCCTGGTGACCCGGCCAGGCTTCCAGACACACTGAATCCCTCCACTTTACTGCACACTGAGCTATTGTTCCCAACCAGTGACACAGGAAGCACAAACAAATTTGGTCTTGGGCCTCGGTTTCGGGTCCCTGCCTCCATGAAGTCTGCATTTAGGTCCTGGACATAGCCTAGCATGGGGCTGAGGTGCATTTTCAGTTTATAGTTAAGAATATCCTTTGCCATCATTTTAATTTTAGCCAGCAAACAATTTCAACAAGGTAAAATATGCGAGTTTCTGCAATAGTTTGAAGCTTTAAAGCATTTTCCCACCTTGGAGGAGGGGAGGAATCTATTACTGTTGTTTTGCCAGATTATTATGTTGTCAAGCTGCCTTCTCAATGTTTATATGTATATCCATTGATTAGTGCTGCCCTCAATCTTGGTCCGAGAAGCTTCTTTTTGCAGTGGGAATCAGTCAATGCAAAGATTTATATCTGGCCAAGGTGCTGAGAATAAGTGATTGATAAGTCCTCGGCCCTAAACGAGATGTCTGTATCTATCTCCCACCCACAAGGCTCAGGCGACGTTGTACACTTGATCTTAGCCAAAAGGCCGAGAAGCGATTGGGGTGACGTTGTAGAAGTGGGCAGTGTGTGTGCCAGGGAGGAAAGCTGTACGGTATTGGTTTCAGGACATGACATGGCTGCTACACTCATGAGCTCACAGCATGTGGCTACCTGCACAAGGCCTGCCTAAGACTCCAGAGTGGATGACGGAGGGGCTCACGAGGCCCCATCCCTAGCTGAGGAGCTATTTACTGGCAGTTAATGACTTCTGGGGATGAGAAACCCTGTTTTCTCTGGGGGTGTGCCTGCTTGTAGGTTGCCATGCTCCACGGGAGGGCTCCCCACCCATGCAAATGTGAGGAGCACTAATTGGACTTAGTAAGCTATTTTAAAGAGAGAGAGAAAGAGGACACTAAGATGGGAAGGGGACATGTTGGGTGGGTTGGAGGGAGTGGAGAGTGGGGTAAATATGCTCAAGATAAAATCTATACATGGGTGAAACTGTTAAAGAATAAATAAAAACATTTAGATAATTAAACATCCACTCAAAATAAGAACTTACCTTCTTCAGTTGCAGCTTCCCAAACCCCATGCATGACCCCCAGGAAACCGTGACATGATACAGAAATGTGCAGAGAACGCCTCTGAATTCTCCTGCAGAAAGCCTGAACCCCATCCTGTGGGCCGCTTCGAAGGTTCACAGCACCTGCCCTCAGGAGAAAGGCCTATGTCAAAGCCACCTACCTCGCCTGTGGGCCAAGAGAACTCGCCATATCCAAGCTTCATGTTGAGTCCGAACTCCCCTCGGTAGACACTGCCATCCTGCCACTCCTGCACCCCTTGAACAAGCTGGATGTAGGTCCCCTTCAGGTCCTGCTCTCTCAGAGGGCCTTCAGACTCCTCCTCATCCTCCCTGGGATCCACTGAAGGGTCCCTAGAAAGACAGAGAGGTACAGAAGAGCAACTAGGGACACCCTAAAGGTGACTACAAGCTGAGCTCCGCCCCTCCATCTCATGGCGCTCTCCAGAGGAGCCCAAGGCTCCGAATTTCCCCAAAGGGAAACTGGGCCATAGAAGATGCAGAGATTATGGGGTTCTACAAGAAATGAACTGTGCAGGAAGGGTACAGACTGACGAAAGTAAATATGCCCACCCCTGAGATAGAGCCAGTCAGTTCCTCTAGCTATTTCCAGACAGACTGCCCACAGTACAGACCTCCCTCGTGAGCTGGCAGTACCAGCCCCAGGCTGGGCAAAAAACAGATGCTCAAACACACAAGTAGACCCAGGAAAGGTCTGAGAGCAGTTGGAGGGGGCAGCAAACTAACAGACAGATGGACAGATGCCGGAGCACAAACTGCTGTAGGGAGAAGTGTGTTCCAGGCAGGTTTGCCTCCGTCTGGTCCTTGTGTTCTGAAGGGATGAGTTGTTACTTAGACAAAGGACCTCAGTCCTAGGTCCGTAACACTCCCCCTCTCAGCCTCTTGGCTCTCTCGGGATGCTCTGTGGTGACACTTCTCTGGAGACCAATCCCAATGTCTGGCTGGTGGCTAGATTGGCAGCACACAACATGGATTCCCTCAGACCCTGTGATAATTAACCTCGATTGTCAACTTGACTTCATCTGGAATCAACTAAAACCTAAGCAGCTGGGCACACCTGTGAAGGATTTTTTGGACTGGATAATTTGAAAAGAGAGGATTCATGCTAAGTCTGGGCCACACTGTCTGGTAGCATCCAGGACACGGCAGGAGGAAGCTTTTGCTTCTGCTTGTTTTCCCTCGTTCCTGCTGGCAAGTTCATCTATCCTGCTTGCTGAGGCGTTCCTGTAATTAGAGCCTACTTTTTTGGAGTTCTAACAAATACCAAAGATCAGCTGAAACATCCGACCTTGTGGCCTTAACAAACTGCCATTGTTAATTCTTGGCCATTCTTTGAGGAGACAGAAATTGTTGGAACACTCAGACCACAGCCTGTAAGCCACTTTAAGAATCATATGTATATAGTATATGTATGGTACTGTTGTACGATATTGTACATTGTATTATTATACATTGCTGTGGAATAATCCTTTTGTACACTGTGAAGATTTGTCACTCAGATTGGTTTAATAAAAGCTGACTGGCTGGTAGCCAGGCCAGAATTATAGGTGGGATAATCAAATTAGGAGAATGATTGGAAGAAGAATGGAGTCAGAGGAGATGCCAGCCAGCCGCCGAGGATGTAGGATGTGTAGAAAATGAGGTGACAAGCCATGAGCCATGTGGCAAAGCATAAAAAATATAGGCTAATTTATATGTAAGAGGTAGTAATAAGCCTGAGCTTTTATAATTTATAAAAGCATTTATAATTTATATCAAGTCTCTGAGTCAGTTATTTGGGAAGCGGCTGCCAGTTATTTGGGAACAGACGATCGAGACAAGAAAATTCTGCCTACAAATGGCACCCACTGTCTGATATAGATCCACATAAGACCTGAAAAAGCCTTAATAAGGTTCTAACCACACAAAAACAGAGCCAGATGCAGCTTCCTAGTCTCCTAGTCTCACAGTCTCACACCAGCCACGATGCAGAGACACGTCTCCTGACAGCTGCCTGTGAGATGAAGTTGGCCGCCAACTGCCATGAGCTAAGCGCAGATGGCAGTATATTTGAGCTCGTAAGGACTTACTCCCTAGAACCTTGTGGGTGTGAGCTCAGATTGGCAGAGGGCATAGAAAGAGGAAAACAAACAAACAAACAGAGCTCTGGCCTGGTCCCTCTTTCTTTTGTTGTAAGAACTCTAGTCCTATCATAAGATTTCACCCTCATGACATCATCTGGATTTGACGACCTCCCGAAGTCTAGCCTCCAACTATCATCACTTTGGAACTAGAGTGTCAACATGAATTTTGAGGTACACAAGCATCCAACCCTAGCCCATAGCAGGGGCAAGTACAATGAGTGCAGAGCAGGTGGGGGTTTTTATTACGGACAAGGCTCTGCAGAGGCTCCCAAGCAGCCCCTACTATTATCCACTGAGTAGTGAAAGAGCTATGTGGGTAACAGGATGGAGCTTCCTTCAGCTTCCTAGAAGTGAAAGGGACTATGCAGACAGTCCCAAGGGCAGGCATGGGATTCCTGCTACTACTTGCCCATCCTTTTTCCTCTCGGCTTGGTATAATTGAGAGTTTTCTCTCTCCAGAGACTAGGCTAGGGAGGGTAAAGGAACTTTTAACGATGTAGTAGGAGGGTAGTAGCAATATTGGAGGCAGGGTCTCACTATGTAGCACTAACTGGCCTAAAATGCCTTATGAAGGCCAAGCTGGCCTTTAACTGACAGAGATCTGCATGTCACTGCCTCCCCAATGCTGGGATTAAAGTAGGGTGCTACCACGTGAGCCTTCCTTTAGCGATTTTTAATGCCTGCCCCAATACTAAATTCCAGCAGATGCATGGCCCTGTGGTGCTGATTGCACCTTCCTGCCAGCGGGTTCCCTGCACCTTCTGGTGAAGAAGTTGTAGCTCTTCACAGACTCCTGACTCTCGGTGTCAGGAGACTGACCACTTCGTTCCTCCAGACCTCGGGAACTGAAAGTTTTCCAGCCTTGGGAGTCCAGAGTGGCAATGGAACGATCGTCTTCCATGTCTGTCCTCTTCAAATCTAGAAGCAAATCTGTGTTCACAATAAGCCCCTCATGAGGACAGTGGCATCTGGGGGACCCGCCTGCAGTCCCACCTAACTTGGGCGACCCTCTTTGGAGTCTCCAAATAGACCCCCCCCCAGCTCCTGAGGGCTCACTGGCTTTCCTGGGGAGTTTCCTGGCCTTCCCTTCACCGCAAAGGACCGACAGGACCACATGCGATCTAGCCTCGCCTGCTGACCTCCAGACGCCCTCGGGAAATCTTGGCTTAGAAGGTATCAAGCACCTCAGAGCACACCAAGAGGTGTAGACCCACTACTTGAGCGTCACGTTGCCCTGGAGACGGCCACGCCCACGGTGTTCCCAGCCCTAGCTAATCGAAGCCAGCCAGGTTGCACTGACCCTCCCCCAACTTCTCCGCCCCGCCCCGCCCCGCCCCTGAACAAACCTCGGCCAATGCACAAGCGGAGCTGAGATTACCACGCCTCCTCCCAGCCACCGCCAATCCCTGAACAGGCCACGTTGTCTCTGCTACCCCCAAGGCTCGAGTCCTTCAGTCAACCCCACACTGCCAGTTGGCCTCGGACCAGAAGCTGCCAGCATTCCCAAGGAGAAAGCTCAGCGAAAGACCCTGGGGCCATGGCTTGATTAAGGCCATCTGACTGATAAACCCAATTGTTTGCAATAGTCGCTCGCAAAGCTTTAGACCGCAGCCTGGTCCTGGCAGAGGAAGACCTCTAGAAGAGGGACTTCTAGAAGAGGGTTGAGGTGAGGAAGCACTGGAGTGCATGTGCAGAGCCACACTGAGGGGCTGGAAACCAATATGCCTTGAGTGATGGGAGAAAGTGAGGCTGGACCAAAACACACAACGTGCTGAAATTTTGTTTATATTCATAGATAAATACATGGACACTTGACATGCAAAGATCAAGAAGCTATATTTCTATAGTTTGTCATAAACGTTTACCAGACACAGTGGTACAAGCCCCTCATCCCAGCATTTAGGAGACTGAGGCAGGAAAATTTCTGCAAGTTAGAAGTTAGCCTGGATCACAGAGTGAGACCCTGCATCCTCTCAACCCCACAACTTTCCCAAATTATTCAAAAGTAATGTTTTCATAAAATGTTAACACTCATTAAGAAAACCTAGTTACATTAGCTTTTTAAGTGTTGGTGAATTGGTAGACTTAGCAGATTCCACAGATTCGACAGTTGGAAACTGATCTCAGGCCAACTTGCTTTCAGCAAATTAGCGGCTTGCATTGCCAAAATGGGTATCTGCAAACATGAGGTGCCTACTGAGCCACTGCTCTTGATATAGAATTAAGTGAATCACTGGCTGGAAATGGGGCTTTTTCTACTAAACCTGTTAAAGACTGAAAAACTAGCAAAGGAAATCACTTCAAATCACATATTAGACCCAAGTTTGATATTTGGAAGCAATGGTGGGAAAAGTGGAATTCTCAACAGACTCTCCCTTTATAGCCTATAGCAGGATTTTAGGCTCTCACAAAACTGGAAGACAGACAGTACTGGGTCCCACTAATGATATTTACCCATCACCTAGCCCTAGCTCAAAACTGTCGTGAATATGTGTGGCATGTACTAAGTAAAAAATTCCACGAAGGTGGTGTGTGTGTGTGTGTTCACTCATTTTAGCTCTGTGACTTTAAATAACTTAAGATTCACTAAATGATGGGTAAAATGTCAGCACATATAAAGCCATACCAAGGCAGGCTTTCTGGGTCCACCCCAGCATTTCCGATTCCACAGATCTTCAGCAGGCCTGGGAACCAGCACCTGGGCTGATGCTGGAATGTGGTCCCCACTCAGTACTAGTGAGTTACCTATAAAGGGCAGGAGGGGGGTCTCAAAATCCAGGCTGACGGCAGAGCAGCGGAACAGTTCTAAATACATGTTGTTTTGTGTGTGCTCTCAGGGGCTTAAACCTTTTGCCTTCAACCTAATGTTTAAAGACAGCAACACACTATGCCCTTTTATACTACAGCAAAACAAAGCTCAGAAAGATTCATACAAGAGTTCAGCCACTGCATGTATACACCCAGTTGTTCATGTAGTCCATTCTTTTCTCTATTTTTAATGAAAAGACCTACTGAACTGATTTGTTAACTCACACTAATGGTCAATCAGCACAAAATGCCAGAGTCAGGGCTCACTTCCAGGAAAGTCCAGCTTTAAAAAGCATATTCCAGCTACGCAGAGGAGAGAACAGCCCAGAGGTAGACAAACTTGGTAAGCAACTCATGAGCTCAGTAGAGTTGAGCATGAGATATCAGGTCAGAGGCTTTGGAACTACACCCACCTCCAATACCCTCGAGGGAGGCGCATGAAGCAACCCCAGAGAAGGACTCCAAGTTTGGTTTGATTCAGTGGTTCCAAACTCCAATGACTCGGTCTCTCCCAGCCGCCCTGCCTTTACCCAAAGCTGTCTTCCATGCTGGCCACTGGACAGGACAGAAAACCCTTCCAACCCTTCCAACCCCCCCCATTCCCATTAGTCCAGTCCCACTTCTGAGGCCATCTGTAGTGTGTAGGCAGACCTTCTCTGTCCTGCCACTCAGGTCTGTCCCGCCAGCCAGCTCCCCAAATAACCACACACAGACTTATTAATTATAAATGCTCGGCCAATAGCTAGAGCTTGTTACTAACTTGCTCTTACAACTTAAATTAACCCATATTTCTTATCTACGCTCTAGCACATGACAGTGCCTTTCTTCAGCACAGCTTGTTAATCTCCTACTTCCTCTGCATCTGGCTGCCATGAACACGTCTTCTTCATCCCAGAGCTCTCTTTTTGGTGCTCTATTTTGTACACAAGTCCCGCCTATTCTCTACCTGCCTAGCTTTTGGCCATTTAGCGTTTTATTAAACCAATCAGAACGCGCCTTGGCAAAGGCACATCTTCACAGTATACAAAAAGATTATTCTAGAGCAGTGCTGGTTTGACTAAGAAACTTGAATGTTTGATAGCCAGTTGTTGGAACTGTTTGGAAAGGATGAGGAGGTGCGGCCTTTTTGGGGAGGTGTCATTGGGATGGGATCTGCTGTTTCAAAAGCCCTCCACATCCAGTTAGGTTTCTCCCTGCCACTCTTCTTTCTCTCTCTGCCTGTGATTTTGTCTCAAAAGCAAACTCTCAGCTACTGTTTCAGAGCCATGTCTGCCTGCCTGCTCCATGTTCTCCTCTGTGATGGTCATGGACTCCTCCATCCTCTGTGACCCTGAGCCCCAAATTAAATGTTTTATTTTATAAGTGGCCTTGGTCATGGTATCTGAGCACAGCAATAGAAAAGTAACTGAGACACCATCACAGGGTGTGAGGCTTCCCTAACACACAGGAGCATTCAGAGCTTGCTCCCGGACATGGTGATAGAGAAATGTACACCTGAGTGGGTGGCTCCTATAAACTGAGGGAGTAGAGTCAGTAGGAAAAACAAACAAAAGACTGACACTTAGCTAAAGATTATTACACAAGGCTGACTGAACAATTAGAACACTGAGACCAGAAAGAGCCGGAAAGATCGTTTAATCCAGTTAAATGATTGGGGGCTGTCTCTAATTCTCCTAACAGCCATCCATTGCCCACATCTTGGTCTCATAACATCTTGGTCTCATAAAAGCCAGCACTCCTCTGGAACTTGTGAAGCCGGTTCCCCTCCACCAAAGAAACCATTTTACTCTCCGTCAGAAGGGACAAATAACTATCTGTGGTTTCTGGTAGTCCAGGAACCACAAAACACACATGCCGACCTCTAGGATCCCTCAGTACACTAGTGCCTGTTAAACATTTCAGAGTCCATGCTGGCATCCTGACTCTTCTCACACTTACCCCAAACTTCTCCAGCTCAAGGGGTTCCCTCCCTCCAGCTTCTCACTGTCCTTATAACCCTGCTATTTCGGCTATGCTCCCTTTTCCACCTCTTTCTTGGTCCTCTTCTTTTGTTTTCTTCTCTTGCTCTCCCTCTTTCTCTCCTCTCATGGCCAAGTCCAGCCTGCTGGCCATATTTTGTCTACGACTCTCTGTGTCCTGGATTCTTCCAGATGCCTCTGACTGTACTCTCCCTCACAGCTACAATAAAAACCTTCAGCTGGGCAGTGGTGGCACATGACTTTAATCTCAGGCAGGTATGTAGGCGGAAGTTTCTATCCTGCCTGGTCCTGCAGCCCTTCAGTCCCAAAGTAACACTCAGAGGCTTTTAAGTTGCTTGGCCTATTAGCTCAGACTTATTAACTAGCTCTTACAACTTAACCCATAATGTCTATGTTTAGCCATGTGGCTTGGTACCTTATCAGTGCAGCATTATCTTGCTTCCTCTGCGTCTGGGTGGTGACTGCAGAATGAGCTTTTCTTCTTCCCAGAATTCTCCTAGTCTGGTCACCCTGCCTATACTTCCTGCCTGGCTACTGGTCAATCAGCATTTTATTAACCAATATTAAGTGACAAATTTTTACAGGGTACAAGAACATTATCCCACAGCACAGGTAGATCTCTGGTCTACAGAGCAAATTCCAGGACAGCCAAGATTACACAAGGAAACCCTGTCTCAAAAATCCAAAACAAATTAATAAAAATTAAAACCTTCTGCTTAGCCATACCTTGGAGCAGTCACACCCTCTGTTTATACACTAACGGTCTGTGACTATTAGGTAAAAGTGTTTGGACTGTATTAATAGACTAGCTGCCTCCAACCCAAAAGCTAAGAAGTGTCCCCAGAGAGTGTCTGAGACCTATACCAGATCTCCCCATTTTTCTCTAACCCACTTACCTGATGTTTCCACTAATGTATTTGAGAAATGCTTTCCTTTTGTTCTGTAGCTATAAATACTAGTGAAACTTTCTACATTGGAACAAGCTATTTGAGGCAACTTGAGTCCTCCTTGCCAGCCATGGCCGTTCATATTTAACTCATTTCCTTTGAGATGAGTTATATATGATGAGAACTGTTTTCTGACCACACATTGCTTTCCTGTCCCAATAAAGTCAAGTCAGCTCCTTCCTTGGGGGGTCAAAAAACTGAGGCAGCTGCTGGTAAGGCCTGCTCTTCACCAGCTGGCAGCGAGGCTGATCTGGCTGCAGATACTTGAGGATTTAGCACAAGAGGAGAACCAGGCTACAGTCATGAGCTGGGAGTCACCAACACCTAGTAGCAGGAGAGAGCGAGTAGGCCCATCTTTTTCCTTGTTGCCAAGATTTTTGAAGAAATATTATTACTAGGGTGTGGGTGTACGGAGTAATGGAAACTGACTTCAGGGTGCAAGACTTAAGCACAGAAATGAAACCAAAAGTTTCACTGCTATAACAAAATTGAAGCTGAGATGATCTATCTGTTCATGGCTGTGAGTTGATGGTGCCTCAGGAAAATTACTCCTCTAAAAATTCTGGGCATCAGAAAAAAATTGGCTCTCATGGGCACTAAGTACCTCTATTCCAATTTTAAAAACGATTTGTGATTGCTTATATATATATAAGAGCACTCATGTGCAGGGCAGAGAAAAACTTGCAAGAGTCGGTTCTCTCCTTCCAACTGTTTGGGTCCCGGGAACAGAACTCAGAACAAGTTCGGCCACAGGTATCTTCACCCGCTGTGCCATCTCCACGATCTCACTAAATAACTCTAAATAAGCTTCAGGAAGTCACAGCACCGACCCAAACAATTTATGACTAAGTGCAAATAATAATAATAATAATAAAAGCCTGGTCTATGAAGACACGAATTCATTAAGGTAGCTTTATTGCATATGAACCATGTTTTACAAAGGAAAAGTTGGGGGTGCCACGGAGCAATTTACAAGAAAGCATTTAACGAAAGGAAATAAAGCTGCAACTGCTGTCCTGGGCGGCGCCAGCCCCATAGCACTTACTAAATAAGCTTGTCACCTGTTGTCCCCCCACCCCACCCCGCGCGCGCGCCTTACATCCACACCACCTCTTCCTGGCTCCGCCCACTGTCAATTTAGCCAACTCCGAGAAGAGGCTCCGCCCCACAACGTGGTGACTAGCGGCCACAGCAAGGAGTCCGCCAGCCGCGGCCCTCGGCTGACCCTAGGGGTCGCCGGGGTCATGGGCACCTTTGAGACCGCACCGCCGCCATTAGCGCGCGTCGCCCCCGCGCTCTTCATCGGGAACGCGCGAGCCGCGAGCGCGACGGAGCTGCTGGTGCGCGCAGGCATCACTCTGTGCGTCAACGTCTCTCGCCAGCAGCCCGGGCCGTGCGCGCCCGGAGTGGCCGAGCTGCGCGTGCCCGTGTTCGACGACCCGGCGGAAGACCTGCTGACGCACCTGGAGCCCACCTGTGCCGCCATGGAGGCCGCGGTGCGCGACGGTGGCGCCTGCCTCGTGTACTGCAAGAACGGCCGTAGCCGCTCGGCCACCGTCTGCACCGCCTATCTCATGCGCCACCGCGGCCACAGCCTGGAAAGCGCCTTCCAGGTGCTAGCGTCCAGGGGCGGGTTTTCCGGGGCGGGCCCCACATAGAGAGGTTCTTCCGGGGCGGGGATGGGGACCCTCGGGGCGGAGCCTCTGTGTCGGGGACTCTCGGTCTCGCTCACCGTAGCTTTCTTGATTGCAGATGGTGAAAAGCGCTCGCCCGGTAGCCGAGCCCAATATGGGTTTCTGGGCTCAGCTGCAGAAGTTTGAACAGAACCTTCAGGCCCAGGCCCTCCTGCCCCGGGAACCCGCTGATCCCGAGTAAGCTGCCCACTTCAGCAGCTGGGTGGCCAGGTGTCTACACAGCAAGTCGTTCTTTCCTCCTCCTTTCAATAGGCAATGGCCTCGGGTTTTGCCCCCATTGGTGGCAGTACAGGAGTGTCTACTGAAGAGGGGGACTTCGTTTATTCGTCAGGTTTGGGTCAAATACAAACCAGCGAAGCTTTAGGTAGAGAACTCGCGTAAGGGATTGATTGATGAGTCTGGGGCGCCTACGACAGTTGATAGGGAGTGACAGACCAGAGTCCTAGCTTGCTGCACCTCCAAGGGAATGACTGACCTTGCAGGCGGAACTTCTTCGTGCCCCCTAGAACTCTTTCTTATCCCTTCTTAGGCAGAAGCTTAGAGTCTCCCAGCAGGAGGTCCGGGGCCCACCATCTTTAATCTTACAGCTGCTGTGCCGTGGAGGAAGGCATCTGCCCACCTCCCCACCGCCTTACTTAACCTGTATCAATGCCTAGCATTGTCAAGCCGCCATTATACGCTGTGCACCATCCTCCCCAGCTGGCAGACAGGCACGTCAGTTGCCACCTTGTGTTGCTCGCTCGTCTAGTTCAGACACAGCCTCTTAAGACATTGTTTCCTTAAGAGCCCTGGAAACTTAGTTACGATTTAAAGTAGTGAGGGAAGAGCAAAGAATAGCCTGGGCTAGATGTGTAAATTACAGATGTGTGGCCACTGGCTAATTTGCAAACAAATATGAATCTGTGAATAAAATCCTAGAGTTGATATTTATGCTTTTCCTTTTCTACTTCTCCTTGCTTATGGTCTCTGGGGCCCGAATAGTCCGTTTGCATCAGCTTCTTGAAGGTTGTGGTCTGTCTCCGTTTTGCCCCTGAAGAGACTAAAGGGTTTGGTCATGTCTGCCTCTATGCAGTGAGACATACTTGGGTCCCCAGATGGAGGGTTCTCCCTAAGAATGAAGCCAAAGTTGAGAGGACGTGAGGCACACAGTTCATGATCAAGGCACTGGGGTGCTAGTATGCACTGCCTTCCCCACCTGCCCCCCCCTTCTGGTTTCTGATTGTAATGAACCAGCGGTCACTGGTTTAAAGTGCTCACTACACTTTGTAGGAATACTTAGCCCTAAAGGTGATCAGCTGGCATTGTCCATCCCAGGACTGCTGCACTCATCTGACCACTGAGCTTCCTCCACCAGGTCCCTAATGTTCATCCCTTAACTGCTACTGTTGTGTGTCTCCCCTGCCCCCCACTCAGCCATTGAGACTACCGTGACTTGAAGAGAACAAGGCTCCAGGCCCAGGTAGTAGTGTGTGTAGCCAACCCCTGGTTCACAACACCTTCTAAGAGGCCACTGCCCTCCCACCAGGGCAGGGCATACTTCCTTGCCTGATGACTAGAGTCAAGTCACGTAGAGGTGACAAAGATGCAAGGGACATACTGCCCAGGTCAGCTGAAAGGATATCTGTGGAGTGTATTGGGTGTTTTTTATTCCACCAGCCCGGTTCTGGGAGCTAGTCAACTGTAGTTTTGGCCTGATTCAGCTTTCAAACCTCTGCCCCAGGGAGTACAGGACACCCCCACCCCCACCCCAAACACCTTTCTATTGGGGCTTGGAGTATAACACTGACCGAAACCACAAGGGGGCACTCTAGGTAGCTTATCAGTGTTAGGGGGACAGGTTCTTTGACTGGACACCATTTGAGGGCTTGGAGTTTGCAGTCAGTCTCCTAACGCCACCATGCAAAATGTCCTCTTGGTCTCGAAAGAACTGTGTTGGCTCCTTATGTAAATACGGGGTGGAGGCACATCCAGCCCCACACTTAGAAATGGAATAGCTGGGTCAAGGCTGCCCCCACATCACCCCTTCTGTTTGCGGAATGGAGTATCACCAGAACCAAACAGATATAACCCCAACCCCTGGGGGGTCCAATTTGAAAGACTAAGATGGGAGAACCCTACAATCTACATCAAGAAGGACAAAAGGATCCCAGGACATCAGGATTGAGAATGCCTTCTTGAATAGTCTGGTGGACAGACACTGGACACCAGAAAGTAGCAGTAACCTTAACTCCAGGTCTCTTCACTATTTTATTTTTTAGACAGGATGTCAGTAACCCACGCTGGCCTCACACACTCCCCATAGAGCTAAGGATGACTGTGAACATCCGATGCCTTTGTCTCCCGACTGTTGGAATGTCAAGCGCTTTCCACCAAGCCCAGTCTTTCTCCCTCTCATCCTTGCCTCTGGGTCACAGCATGAGCCTTGGAGTTCTTCCAGAGTCTGAAATGGGGGCTCCATGGATTGCGAGCTAAGAGAGCACATGAAGCCGTGAGGGGCTACTGCTAAGGGAAGCCAGGTTTCAGTGTTTAGGCTGCACCTGTGGCCTGTTTGCTACTTAGCTGTGCCTCTCACATGTGGAAGGAGGGCAGGGACACTTGATTTATATCTGGGGAGACTGGACCCAGACAGCTAAGCACTCCCCAGAAATGACAGTGCAGTCACACCATCATCAGAGCAGGAGACAGATGTGTGTCTCTCCTGAATAGTCTCCTGGGGGAAAAAAGCCCCTCTCCCTCAGAATCTATGCCCGCCTCCTGCCATAGATAGCAGGACACCACTGTCCGCCTTGGTCCTGTACTGGACGGCTCAGCTTCGGAGAAGCCTTGCTGCACTAGCCTAATATGCTCCTGCAGTCCCCTTAGATTGGAGCTGTGACAGAACTGTGTTCAACAGTGTTATCTCTACTCACACACACACACACACACACACACACACACACACACACACACACCTCGACAATAAAGCCGACCCTAAAACATGACCAGTGCAACTGACAGCGTCTCTTTATGCTTAATTTGGATCTAAATAGCCACACCTGCATGGGCTCTGTACTTGACAGGCTCACATCTTCCCGAGCGGCTCTGCACCACCTGGCCTCGGTACAGACCAACCGGAGGACTCACAAGGGAATCGCGTCAGCGGAACCACAAGAATCGTTCCTGGAGTAAGAGGACCCGACTGCCAAGGTGCTGCCGGCGTCCCTCGGAAAGCGACGGTCCCGCCTCCAAGGCTGTCCTCCGAGCCGTAACGAGCGCAGAGCGCAAGCTGAGGACGCGCAGCCGCCCCGGGTGTTCCAGCCTCACTCTCCGCTCCGCCGCTAGCACCGCTCCGGCGCACAGGCCCCGGGGCCGCACACAGCGCCCCCGGCGGCTGCCGAGCCCAGCCCGAGCGGGGCGGCGCACCGCGCGGGGCCGGGCCGGGCGGCTCCCGGCGCGACTTCCTGTTGTGCCCGCGCCCCGCCGCCGCCGCCACCACCACCACTGCCACCGCCGCCCGAGGTCCCTCGCCCACTGCCCGCGGCCTGCAGCGGCCGCCGCCCATGGATTTCACCTAGCGCCGGTGGCCATGGCGGCACAGTGCTGCTGCCGCAAGGCACCCGGTGCCGAAGCGGCACCCGCCCGCCCGCCGCCCGAGCCGCCGCCCGCCCTGGACGTGGCCTCGGCCTCCAGCGCGCAGCTCTTCCGCCTCCGCCACCTGCAGCTGGGCCTGGAGCTGCGGCCCGAGGCGCGCGAACTGGCCGGCTGCCTGGTGCTGGAGCTGTGCGCGCTGCGGCCCGCGCCCCGCGCGCTCGTGCTCGACGCGCACCCGGCCCTGCGCCTGCACTCGGTCTCGTTCCGCCGCGCCCCTGCCGCCTCCGAGTCGCCCTGCACCTTCGCCTTCCCTGTCCCCGGGTTGGGGCCCCCGCTGCCCGCCTTCGCCGATGCGTCTGACGCGGAGTCCGCCGGCTGCCCTTTGGCCTTCAGGTTGGACCCATTCACCGACTATGGCTCCTCGCTGACCGTCACACTGCCTCCCGAACTGCAGGCGCACCAGCCCTTCCAGGTCATCCTGCGCTACACCTCCACGGACGCCCCCGCAGTGAGTCCCGCCCGAGTGGGCGTCAGGCCGGCGGGTGGTCGGCGGAGCTCTGCAGGCACCCCTCGCTTTACTGCCGGGTCAGGTGATGTTAATCTGCACCCTGCTTCTGGGACACCTGCAGGGGAGCGAGGGGCACCCCAGGTGCCCACGGTAATTCCCAGATGTTGCCTGCAAGTTCTTGGGACCTTTGAGTTGAGCCCCAGGGCCAACCCCGGTGAACAGTAGAGCTACTCAACAGCATGTTTCGTGTGTGTGTGTGTGTGTGTGTGTGTGTGTGTGTGTGTGTTTGCGGGGGAGTGGGGGGGAGGGACTTCCTGTCAGGGGTTACGCCCCTATCTGGGTACAAGAGCAGTTTCTGGTGGGCCCCTGCTAAGATTCTGGTATTGAGGATCTTTGGGGAGTGTCTGATACAGAAGCCACCGGCTCTGTTCTCTGCAGGTGGAATGAGAGCCAGTAGGTGGCACAGAGGCCTTCCTTTGTAGCCTGTGATGCTTGGGCTTTGGGCTCCCCGAGCTGGGTTGTGACATGCTGGGGCAGGTGTGCCCCACCTCCCAGTAGACACAGGGCTCTACTGAGGCTTTCTGTACAGGGCGCCCACCATCCCGCATACCCTGATGGGAAAGCAAAGGGTGTCGGGCAAGGGCTGTGGAGCACAGCCAGTGGATTTACAGACTGGAGCAGGACCTTTGACTCCAGAGGCATGATGCCTCCCTCCAGCTCCCCAGGCAGTAGAGCGCTCATGTGACATCTGCCATGGATACATAGCACGCAGGCAGCTCTGCAGGGCCTTTGGAAAGTCCATCTGCCACTACCTGGGGAGCACGAATAAACAGGCCAGTAGCCGCAAAGGAACAAGGTGACGTCTGGGCAGCAAAAGACCAGATGGGATTCACATCTGCACCCTTCTCAGGAGCTTTGATTGGAACTTGCCACCTCTTCCCAGAGTCCCTGCCACGTGCTGGCACCTGGTCTGCAGGGCTTCGCCAGCTGTCTGCTGTGGTCGCGTGAGGCCTCTGCAGGGACTGCTTCTTAGCATGTCCGATGAAAACTGAGGGGCAAGCTGCTTCCTGGCTTCTACCTGTGAATATGTACCGTATGTGCTTGCTCTGCCCATTGACAGCAAAGAGGTGGGAATGGAGCCCTCATTGGGCTGCATTAGACAAGGCTAGTGGGCAAGGGTGGCCTGATGTGTGGGGCTGTGGTTGCTTCAGACAGGGATGCGCTGCATGGATCAGGTGGCTCCAGAGTGACAAAGCTCACCCACACCCGTGGAAACAGATTGGCCCCTAACCTCAGGCTCCTACTGTTTGTTGCACCTGAGCATTGAGCAGCTCAGGGCTTATATCCCTGTCTGCCCCAAACCTAGTGAGGATATAGCAGGAGCCATCTAGGTTTCCCAAGAGACCCTACTCCAGGGGTGGCAGATTAGAGGTGCTACAGATTCTAGGGCTCCTCTGCATCCACCCCTAGAAGAACAGCTTTTTTCCTGCCCTTCAGTATCTGAGTTGGTTGACCCATTCCTTATCCACCAATCACCTTTGGGTACTCTAAAGTAGTATCTATCGTTGGTGTCTGGGAAAGGCAGCCTGCCCACTAGAGCTAAGACATGGATATGGAGCCATAGGAGGAGAGGTAGGCAGAGCCTGGGGGTTCAGTGGAAGAGGAGTGGGATGTACTCCCCCTGAAGTGTGACTGGTATAGGGGGAGAAGGTAGAGACTGAAGACCATTTGGGAGTATGTCCTTCAAAAGTGGATCAAGAACCTGCTCTCAACAGGATCCACTGCAGGGACAATCCTGCATTCAGGTCCCTGGGACCCAGGCCTCTGGAGACTACATTTCGAAACTAGCTCCCCAGCAGAAAAGGAAGACACATCTGGAAATTTGCTGTGGGGAGAAGACAGTGGTGGGGCAGAGAAAAAGACTTTGGAAGAGGTCCATGAAGGCTGACAGAGGCCTGACTACATGGCAAGCAACCCACTCTGACAGGAAGCCTCCTGGTGTTGAGTCTGTGGGGCAGGCATCCGTCTCTAGATCTGTTGGGAGAGGGATCTCTCCTAGGTCTAGGATCTGTGGATTAGACATACTCCCAGGCCTGAGGGGCAAGGCATTACTCCCCAGTTCTTGGGTCTTTGGGTCTATATGAAGACAGTACCCCAGATCCTAGGGTCTGTGGCATAGTTTCCACTGCCACCACCCCCAGTCTGGGGTCTGTGGGCAAGCATTTACCTTTGTCCCCAGCTCTAGAGTCTGTAGACAGTCAAGCCCCCCCACCTGGGGTCTGTGGGGCAGGCAAGGTCTGTGGAAAAAGCAGCCCCACCACCATCCCTCATCTGGGGTCTGGGAGGTGTCAGCCCTGCTGACTCTTGTCTCTGTTCACCGTAATAAGTCAACCTTGACTGAACACTTGTGGAGAAGTGTTGGGGGTGTTTCCTATCTGTGATTCCTGAGAGGACCCATATGCCCTTGATCACCAGAACGGAAAATTCACTTTGTTTCAACATTCCTGCTGTCCAAGCAGAGGGTAGCGTGGGGCAGACATTGCTTTGTAGCTGGAACTCCTCTGTGTGTGTGTGTGTGTGTGTGTGTGTGTGTGTGTGTGTGTGTGTGTGTGTGTGTGTAGGGGGCGTCTAGACATCTGAGGATTCAGAATATTTCAACAGCCATGGCTAGGAAGGAGGTTGGCTAGGCCAGGGACCTTGACCGTGAGAGGGCAGGCAGAGTGGGTGGCAGCTCTTTGCCACAGCCCTCTCCCTGGGCACTGACCTCGGAGGCCCTTAATGCTCCTGTCATATCAGAGCTCCATATCTAGCCTCCACTATGGCCCCATAGAGAGCTGACCCCTCTATGCCCATGTAAGGAAGCACTTATTTCCCATGTCTCCCTGCTCCTAAGATCAGATTAGCTACCAGCCTATGGGAACTTGAATCCAGGCATTCTGACTGTTCCTCAGTTCCCCTTTGGAAGTTCAGTTAATACCATGGTGGGCATTTTTTCTCTTTGACACCGTGGGCCAGCTCCAGACTTGTGGCCTCCTGTCTGGAACAAGGCTGCTTGGTGTGTCTGGCACACACAAAGTGGGTTGGCAGTTCCTGCCAGGGAGGGGAGTGAGTGTGCTAGGCGGGCAAGTGAAAGCTGCAGGAGCATCTGTGGACCTGTAGCAAAAACAGCGAGAGCCCTGGACCGGGTGACAACATGTGTTTATGTTTCACCTTGCCCACAGATCTGGTGGCTGGACCCAGAGCTGACCTATGGCAATGCCAAGCCTTTCGTCTTCACCCAGGGCCACTCTGTGTGCAACCGCTCCTTCTTCCCATGCTTCGATACACCCGCCGTCAAGTGCACCTACTCAGCCGTTGTCAAGGTCAGAATCACGGCTGGGGTTGTTTCTGCCTCCTTTGGGCATTGTAAGAGGCTGGCATTTACAGAAAGCCTGCAGATGAGTTCTGGCCTACCTCCTTGTACTCTTCTTGCCTGCCTAGACTAGAATCCCAGCTGCTAAAGGTCATTATCTTAGTGGGACAATCATGCCATGCAGAAGCCAAAGACAGGCCTTATGGAGGTCAGGTGCAGGGACCACGGTACAGCACCAATGAGGACATACTTGACAGTTGGATTCCAGGACCTCTGGATCCACAGGAACCTGATGAGGTTTCTTGAGTTATAGCCAAAGCAAGGCAACTTTGAACTGAGCAGATTTGGGGTTCCAATGTGTGGTCTTCCGAAGGGGACACAGTTCTTGTGAGGCTATCTGATAAGGATTTGAGGGCTTCCTCATGGATATGGGGTTCCCCAGCCTGGATTGTGGTGGTGCCTTCTGGATGATGGAGGGCTCCCTGATAAGGTTTCCTGTCACAGACAAGGGTTCCTCTGACTTGAGCTGTCTGATGAGTCATCCTTCCAAAGTATGATTTCCCATTCCTGGGAGGTGGTTGTATCCTGTAGGCTGCCAGTCCTCAGCCTAGCCCATTGCAGGCCCCGTTAGGGGTACAGGTGCTGATGAGTGCGACGCGGAGCATGTACGTGGAGGAGGAAGGTGTCTACCACTTCCACATGGAGCATCCTGTACCTGCCTACCTCGTGGCTCTTGTGGCCGGAGACCTCAAGCCAGCAGACATTGGGCCCAGGTAAGGCCTGCTCTGCATCCTGCTGCACTGTCCTGGGCAGCTGGACCTCAGGAAGAGCCCAGAGCCCACACACACGACTACCATGCCTCTTCACCTGCTGTGTTCAGACATACAATTAACTGATACATCCAGGGCCCTGCCTAGCAGTCTGCCATCGCTGCCAGGGCTACCACACAACCAGCTGCACCCTCTTGGCCTTACCAGTTCCTTCAGTTCATTGACAAAATGACCTTGGTAGACCTTGGGTTTATTATGCAGTTCCCCGACTATTGTGGCAAGGGTTACATCCAGGGAGCAGGGCCAGACAAGGCAGAGGGAGGATCCAGTGGGGTAACTAAGGTCCAGGCTTGTCTGCCTCAGCCTACCTTCTCTGCCTTGTGACAGGAGCCGTGTGTGGGCTGAGCCATGCCTCCTGCCCACAGCCACCAGCAAGCTATCAGGTGTTGTGGAACAGTGGCTGAGTGCCGCAGAGCGATTATACGGGCCATACATGTGGGGCAGGTATGTCCTGTCCCCTGGCTTTGCCACTGGCTTTACTCTTTCCCTCATGGAACTAGACTGGGAACTCCTTGTGTGACCCCGGGTTCCCTGTCCTCTGTCTCCTGGGAAGGAAGTGGTATTGCGGGGCTGGGCTGCCATCCCAGGTAAAGAGTATAGTTGTGGGCTTGGTGAGTTGTGGTCAGAGCCCTTCCTTTCCTCACCCTGCAACCATGGGCACAGATATGACATCGTTTTCCTGCCACCCTCCTTCCCCATCGTTGCCATGGAGAATCCGTGCCTCACCTTTATCATCTCCTCCATCCTTGAGAGTGATGAGTTCCTGGTGATTGATGTCATCCATGAGGTGGCCCACAGCTGGTTCGGCAATGCTGTCACCAATGCTACTTGGGAGGAGATGTGGCTGAGTGAGGGCCTGGCCACCTATGCACAGCGCCGCATCACCACAGAGACCTATGGTATTGTCTGGGGCAACCATGGCAAGGGTGGAGTAGCCTTGGGCCTTCTTAGGTACCAATTGTAAGGGGCACAGCCCCTAGCCTCCAGCTTGACAGTGTCTAACGGTCTCTGGGATTGGGTGGTGGGTAGAGTGTGACAGCCCTGCTGTAGATGCTCCCACCTCCCTGACCTCCACCTTCTCTCTACTCTGACTTCACTCAGGGGCTGCTTTCACCTGCCTAGAGACAGCCTTCCGCCTGGACGCCCTGCATAGGCAGATGCGGCTTCTTGGGGAGGATAGTCCAGTTAGCAAGTTGCAGGTCAAGCTAGAACCAGGTACTCTCTACTCCAGGCTCATTCCTGGAAACCCATGCATGGCATCCACAGGCCCTCCTTTCCTCTGTCCACTTTCCCTGCTGGGGCCTCTCTACATCACCATACCTGAAATCCTTCCAAGGTCAGGCTGGGTGTCCTTAGCCCCAGGGAAAACCTCTCAGGTGCCCTTGGCTTGTCACAACCCCACAGGGTCTGAGCACCGATTGCCATGGGGCAGAGCAAGCTCCACCACTGTATACCCAGGATGTTGGTACTCATATAAGGGACCGTGGCCCTCCCCCTTGCCCACTCTTCAGCTCCACACTACCGCCCCAGCCCCACCATGAAGGACACAGGTGTCAAGTGGCATCCCAGACAAGGTGTTTCCCTGCAGGAGTGAACCCCAGTCACCTGATGAACCTGTTCACCTATGAGAAGGGCTACTGTTTCGTATACTACCTGTCCCAGCTCTGTGGAGATCCCCAGCGCTTTGATGACTTTCTCCGAGTAAGCACGTGGGCCCTACCACCTCCTGTCCACAACTTCTTCCAGCTGGCAGACTTGCCCCTTCTCTGGCCTTCTGAGGCACTGCCCCCCCTTCTCCTACCCTTTCAGCAGGGCCTGTGGGCCACATGGACTGTGATGCACATCTTTAGAAGATGTCCCAGTGTGCCAGCCCCGCTCTGCCAGAGCTAAACATCCCCAGTCTTCCATACCTGCTAAGGCCATGCCCCTCATCTCACAGGCCTATGTGGAGAAATACAAATTCACCAGTGTGGTGGCCCAGGACTTGCTGGACTCCTTCTTGAGCTTCTTTCCCGAACTGAAGGAGCAGAGCGTGGACTGTCGGGCAGGTGAGGCCACCAACCCTGCAACAGGCACAAGGGCCGGGAACAAGATGGTAGCCGTGACTGGGGGAAATCTTGTCAACCCCGACTGCACTGTGTAGGCTCTATGTCAGGGTGTCCTGAGAGTAAAGGGGAGTCTGTACCTCCTAATCGAAAGGACCATAGTAAGGAGACAGGCGACAGGGGCTTCCTGAAAGAGGTGGCCCCTAGGCTAAGCAGGCCAAGCTAAGCAGCCAAGAGGAAAGGGCTATGGAAAGAGCATGCAGGTTCCTAGAGGAGGATCAGCAAGGTGGTGGGATTGGCTCTGGGACCCTGTCTATGCATAGTAGGGGTCTCCTGGGGGCCTGAGAGCTTGAGGACCAAAGGTAGATGCTGGAGGGAACTGGATATCCAGAGAGAAATAAAGTTTGCTAGAGGATCTCAAGGTCTAGGAATGGTGACTCTAAGTTAGGAAGGTATATAAGTGCACAGTGGGATTGGTAGGGGTCCTCAGAGCCCATGTGCTTTTCTGAATGGTACAGAGCAGAGCAGAGCCTCCTTGGCCTCAGTGCTGGATAAGGACAGGTTTGTAGCAGGTAGAGAATCCTCTGGTGACCAGTCCAAGCTTCCTGACCTCCCTGTGTCCTGCGTAGGAGCCCCCTCCAGTGCCTCCAAAGGGAAAGCACAAACTTCTGGGAAACTTATATTTTTTGAGGGCTCTGGGTCCTAGAAGAGGCCACCTGCCTAGGGGTACCCTCTGGGCTTGGGGTCTCCCTGGCAGGCTGCTCCAGTGGCCCCCTTCCCCAGCCCAGGCAGGGACCCCAGGCCTGGTCTTCCTGCAGGGCTGGAGTTCGAGCGCTGGCTCAATGCCACAGGCCCACCACTGGCTGAGCCAGACCTGTCTCAGGGGTCCAGCCTAACCCGGCCTGTAGAGGCCCTCTTCCAGCTGTGGACTGCAGAACCTCTGGAGCAAGCAACAGCTTCAGCCAGTGCCATTGACATCTCCAAGTGGAGGACCTTCCAGACAGCACTCTTCCTGGACCGACTGCTAGATGGATCCCCGTTGCCCCAGGGTGGGTCCCCCAGTCAACAGGGTAGCCTGGGGAAGGGATGTGGCTCTGACCCAGCCCTGACCTGCCCACCACCCCACAGAGGTGGTGATGAGCCTGTCCAAATGTTACTCATCCCTGCTGGACTCCATGAATGCTGAGATCCGCATCCGCTGGCTGCAGATCGTTGTCCGCAATGACTACTATCCTGATCTCCACAGGGTCCGCCGGTTTCTGGAGAACCAGGTGCAGCTACATGCCCGGGACATGATGGGGGAGGGGGACAGCCTCTTCTCAGGGGCCCATCACACCCCATCAGAGTGGAGTTCAGGCCACTTAGACAGACCAGGCATGTCCTAGAGAGGGGGCTGGAAGCCAACAGATCTAAAAGTTAGAGTAAAGAGGCCACAGTACAGGTGAGATGGGAGAAGAATGCAAAACTAGTTCAGAGTGGCTTGAACTCCACCACGGGGTACCAGAGTCCAAGAGTCTACACTGGCAGCAGCCTTGAGCTAGTTGAACGTAAGGCGGGTAGGCATCACTTATCACGTTTGGGTACAGGAGCCAGCCAAGCCTCTCAGATGCCAGCATCCCTATTCCTTGCCCATTCCTTCCACCCCAAACTCTCCGACAGTCAGAGGGAGAGGTGAGGGTGAGACTGATAAGGGCATTGTAGCATGTGAGTCCTGGCCAAAGTCTTCCTGAACAGCTGGGGCAATCTGGATCTGGGTGGCAGAAGGCGCACAGGGAGCCTGCTAGTGTGACCGGATGCTTTCCACAGATGTCACGCATGTACACCATCCCCCTGTATGAGGACCTCTGCACCGGTGCCCTCAAGTCCTTCGCACTAGAGGTCTTCTGCCAGACACAGGGCCGGCTACATCCCAACTTACGCAGAACCATCCAACAGATCCTGTCCCAGGGACTAGGCCCCAGTGCTGAGCCCAGTGCAGAGACCAGCACAGAGTTGGGCAGTGCTGAGGCAGACACGAACCCAGACTCGCCAGCCCTGCTACTTGGGGACGAGGCCCCCAGTAGCACCATCTCTCTCAGGGACGTCAATGTGTCTGCCTAGCCTTGGTGACTGACCCTCAACCTCCCAGACACCACGATTGTGCCTTCTGTGGTCTGGGCCGCCATGACTGCTCTGGCCACGAGCTCTGCCCAGGACCATAATCTCCTCCTACTGGCTCCAGGCCAGAGGCTTGGGAAAAGGATCTTGTGTCCATTGAGGCCTATGGACCAGGGCCCACCCTGTCCCTGTTCTCTTGCACTGTGGGTCCCAGGGCTGGCCCATACCCACCATGCCTCCTGTCTCAACACTGACAGCCATGCCTCACCCTGGAAGCCAGCATCTTCTGAACACTGCCCTGGGGACAGTGACCCCAGCAGTCCCATGGCAACAACCACAATGTGCCTTACACATGCCAGAGACCCAGGATGCATGGTCCTGGAAGTGTGCTTTCCTGCAGAGCCTTGTGTCTGGCCTCTGGGCTCAACTTGCTTGAGGGACAGTGGACAGAGGGGCAAGGACACAGGCATTCCACCAGTGTAGGGGCAGAGAACAGAAGGAGAGGAAGGACCTCTCAAGCAGGTCTCAGGCCCCAGAGGTACATGACCTGTCCATGTGACTACCTGGGCACCATTGGTGCTCTCTGTGCCTGCCTGCTCCGAGAGGCACTAGGCTGTGGGCTTCAGCCTGGGACCACTGCAGCAGGAACCACAGTGACTGTCCCATTAAATCTCCACTTTGCAGACCTGACCTTCCTTCCTGTTTGTCACTACCCTGTCTTTTGCACCTACTCACCTGCCATGGTAGGGCCGAAAGAGATGAGAACTGGTCACAGGAGTCATGGTCATAGCCTGTCCCCATAGACAGGCATTAAGAGAAAGGTGAGAACCTACCCTAGAGACCGAAATGGGGAACAGTAGGTGGCCCCTTATTCTCAGCTCCTCAATCAGACCTTGACTGAGCATGACGTCTTCAGGACCCTAAAGAGGCTGTTTGTCTCCTTCATTCTGGACTTTCACCTCTGTGAACTCTGACCACACCTCTGCCTTTTGGCACTGGGGCACCCAGACCTCCACAATCAGAGTACAAGGGAGGTGTGAGTGACAGGGATTGGTTGGGAATGTTGAGACTGAACTCTATCCTGGCAAGCTATGGGGTTAGCTATCTCTACTGCCTGAGGCTCTATCCCATTCAAGAATGAGACCAGCTGGGTGATGGTGGCAGACGCCTTTAATCCCAGCACTCGGGAGGCAGAGGCAGGTGGATCTCTGTGAGTTCGAGACCAACCTGGTCTACAAGAGCTAGTTCCAGGACAGGCTTCAAAGCTACAGAGAAACCCTGTCTCGAAAAACAAGAATGAAACCCATTCCTCACAACCAGCAGAGGGGACAACGACAGTGACATCTTACAGAAGAGAGGTGCTACTGTTCTCATTGCTGTAACAGTGGCAGAAACAATTTGCTTTGGCTGTTTTTTAGGCCTTAGTGGCAGGGAAGGAATGGCGGCGAGAGAAGCTTGGCAGTGGGGACTTGTTGAGATTCCTCAGTTCTATACAGCAGAGACAGCAGTCCAGGCAAATATAACTGGAAGACCAGCCCCTTGAGACCTATTTTCACCAGCCAGGCCCCATCTCCTAAAGTTCCATTGCCTTCAAAATAGCGCCATAAACTGATGTTCTGGTGTTCCAGATCTGAGCCCGGATTTGGAGGCAGGAGGCGCATTTAGATGTAAAACATAATGGGAGGCTTGGGGGGGCATAACCAAGAGTCCTGGGTATTCTACTCAGCTTTGCTCTCTGGCCAAGGTGCCACCATCCAGAGGGGCCAACCTGAAGATGTCCACACAGCCCTCTTTAATGGCAGAATTGCTTTCAACTTGTTTCTGCTAAGACTGCTTTCAAGTCTGTCACCACAAACTCATGCAGGCTTCTCATTGACAATACAAGTTGATACCTTTGTGGTCTCCCAGAGCATGGATTCCAGTTCTGGGTGCCCCCGCTGTACCCACAGTGTCCTCCAGACACTCCTGAGATCTGTATAAAATCAGAAATTACTCCCAGCAGTTACAGCCATGGAGGGGTGCCTACCTAGAATGCCATCCTTAATGTCGATCTGTTGTGGCTCTGCATGCCATTAGAGGTACAGAAGAGGACACTTTCAACCACATTTCCGGTCTTCATCTGTGCCCTTTCTCCAGCTGGCAAAGCTGGACTGCCTTGGATCTCTTACCTGTAATATCTTCCAGGGCAGCCTGTAGCTGTCACTCAGGGCCAGTGTTTCCAGCTTCCTCTACTGTGCCTACCACACTCTTCCATACACTATCTGCAGGTGGGCTTCAGATGTTTTGCCCTCACGTTCCCATGACAAACCAACATTTCAAACCCCGGTGTTTGCTGCCATCCAGCAATACCACGTGCCCAGTGTCCTGTTGGCCAGCATCTCTCCTCCGGGAGGGCCGCTGCATTAGAGGCTAACTTACACCCAACACAGACAATGGTGACAGCCACACAGGGATGGTGAGGGTATGTTGTCTTTTCCCTCTGGGGCTGATGGTAGAAGGGACTTCAAGTATTTCCAGGCAATGTGTCAGCGAATAAAAGCTGTAGAGGATCATGTGCCATTTCTACTTCCATAGCCCACCCTGGCCTGTGCCTAGGAGTATTTAGCAGGTAGTACCAGTTAAGGAGCGGAGGTTGAAAGGCTTGGGGATATGTGCATTTCAAAAGAGTAGAGATGAGCTAGGCATGTAGGAGCATGGACAATGAAGCTGTGGATAAGGATTTAAAAAAAAAATGGACCAGGGCCTGGACAGATGGCTTAGTGGTTTTCCTGAGGACCCAGGTTCCATCCCAACACTCAGCATAGCTACTTGCAACTGTAACTCTAGCCCCAGGAGATCTGACACCCTCTTCTGACCTCTGTAAGATACCAGACACACACATGGTGCACAGATGTTTATGTAAACCAGACACTCATACATGTAAAATAAATTTTAAAATATTTTAGAAGCTAGGCTCCTGATGAAAGAGACTGAAATCCACAGAGACCTGAAGCCTGCCTGAGGCGGTGGTATGAGGAGATGGTGGGTTACCTAGAACCTTTACCCAGGTCCTTAGGGCCCAGATAAAGCTTTCTGAGTCCCTTTCATCAGGCCATGTCCTGTGCAGTCTGGAATGTCCATTAGCGCTCTCCTCCACAGAGACTTGGAAAGTTTTCTGGAGAACTTCTGGCATAAAGACAAAGCACGACTGAGATCATCCACTGGTTAGTGCCAGCAATGCAAAGGACAACATGGAACAAATCAAGCTTGCACTCGAGACACAGCTGGAGAACACTGGCAGAGAACTTTAGAGCACGCAGCTCACATAAACAAGAGAGGGTATAAAATAGACTACACAGATAGGAATAAGCCCTGTGAAACAGTAACAATGGTGACAAAAATGCCAGAAACCATGGACATTTTTATAATATTTTATATATGAAACACTGGGGTTCATGATGGTGTTTTCATAGTGTATATATTATACTCACATAATTACCTTCTCATGCCCCTCTTCTCCACTAAACAGATCTCCTCCCGACCCCTTCCTCACTCATTCCCTTCTTCCCTCCCTTCTTTATTCTACATATTAGAGAAAAAAAGGTTTCTGCTTCTTTAAATTCTGTGTATGTGAGTGTCTGCCTACATGTACACAGGCCATCTGCAAGAGTAAACAGTGTTCTTAACCACTGAACCATCTCTCCAGCAACCCCTCAGCCTTTTCCTGTTAACAGGATAATCTCCAGTTTTATCAAATTTCCTGCCAAGGACATAGTTTCATGCTTCTTTGTGGCTGAATAATACAACTATATTTATTTACCACATTTCCTTTATCCATTCGTTGATGGACATCTAAACTAATACCATATCTTGACTGTGGTGAACAGTGCTACAACAAACACAGATGCACAGGGTTCTCTGTTGTAGGCTGATGATATTCCTTCAGATACAAACCCAGGAGTGGCTTAGTTTGATCATTATATTGGTCACTATATTTTTCCGTTTTTAAGAACTTCCATATTGGTTTCAATTGTAGCTGAACTAGCTTACATTACCTCCAGCAATTTTTGTTTGGCCGTTGATTATATTAACTATTCTGGCTGATAGAATCTCAATGTATGGTGTGTGTGTGTGTGTGTGTGTGTGTGTTTAGATAGCTACATATGTCAATGTAATTTTAAATCTAAATTTCCTTGATAGCTAGGGATGATGAGATTTTTCATGTATTTATTATTTGTATTTATTTGTCTGTGGATGCTCTTGTGGCCTTGGTGTGCATGTGGAGGCCAGAATAATCTGTGGGTATAGGCTCTCTCCTACTATCTGGGCTCTACAGATTGAACTCCAGTCTTCAAACTTGATGGAAAGCACCTTTACCTGCCAAGCCATCTCACCTTCCCCTGTATTTATTCTTCTGAGAACTGTCTGTTGAATTCACTTGCTCATTTACTGATTGAATTACTTGTGTGGGGTGGCTTTATGGAATCTATTTATTTGGATTCTTTATAGATGCTAGATACCAGTCCCGTCAGATGTACATTTGGTAAAGTTTTTTCCACTCTAGGCTGTCTCTTCACTTGATTTTTGATTTTTGTGTAAGTTCATCTCTCATTCTTGTCATTTCATGGGCTATGGGAGTCTTTCAGAAAGTTTTTGCCTGTGCCTAGATCTTGAAGGGTTTTCTCTAGCAGTATAACACTTTCAGGTTTTATATTGAAGTCTTTGATCAGTTTTGAGCTGATTTTTGTTGAAGGCAAGAGAGTGATCTACTTTCATTTTCTTACATGTGGATGTCTCCTTCCCAGCACCATTTTTTGAAGAGGCTGTCTTTTCTAGTATGCGTTTTGAGCACCTTTGTCAAAAATCAGATGTCTGAGCAGGTAAGATGACTCAGCAGGTAAAAGTGCTTTGTCATACAAACCAGGCAACCTAGGTTCAATCCTCAGAACCCTTCTACATGTAGAAGGAGAGAACCAACCTCACAAAGTTGTCTTCTGATCTTCCAATTTGTATATCATGGCATACACAAACACACACACACACACGGGGAGGGAGGGAGAGAGAGTGATTAATCATATGGCTAAATGGGCTTATTTTTGGACTCTCTATTGTATTCTACTTGCCCATGAGTCTGTTTTTGCCACTAACATACTGGCTTCTACTACCACTATGGCTCTGTAGTATAATTTAAAATCAGTGATACTAGTAACTTTGCTGTTTCTGCTCAGGATCTTTTATGCTATCATGTGAATTTTAGGATATATTTTCTCTATTTTGTGAAGAATGTACTTGGAATTTTGATGGGAATTAAAATAAATCTATCAGCCATTTTGTCTACAGAACCATGTTAAAATTTTTTAAACTGAAAATTGGTTAGAATACTCCCAGTGACAATACTCATGAGCTGGACTAGCAAGACTAGCATTCCTCAGTGGTGTCTGCTTTGGTTATTTCCAGTTTCCTCCCCTGTGCTTGAGTTCTGTCCTGATATCTCTGTGATAGATAGTATACTGACTGGGTTTTTTCAACTTTGATACAGACCTAGACATATCTGGGAAGAGGGAATCTTAATTAAGAAAAATCCCTCTGGAGGGACTGGAGAGATGGCTCAAAAGTTAAGAGCACTAGCTGCTCTTCCAGGGGTCCTAAGCTTAATTCCCAGCAATCACATGGTGACTCACAACCATCTATAATGAGATCTGGTGCCCTCTTCTGGCATGCAGGCATAAAACCAGGCAGAACACTGTATACATAATAAATCAATCTTTAAAAAAGAAAAGAAAAATCCCTCCATATGATGAACCTGAAAGCAACTATGTGGTGTAATGTCTTGATTAAAGATTGATGTGGGAGGGTCCATCTCACTGTGGGCAGTCCCACCCTGGGCAGGTGGTTCTAGGTTGTATAAGAAAGTAGGCTGAGCAAGCCATGGGGAGCAAGCCAGTAAGCAGTATTCCTCCATTGCCTCTGCTTCAAGTCTCTAGGTTCCTACTCTGACTTCCTTCAATGATAAACTATGATGTGGAAGTGTAAGCAAAATAAATCCTTTCTTCTCCAAGTTGCTTATGGTCATGGTGTTATAACAATAAAACCCCTAAGACCTGGGAGTGTAAGGTGAAATTAACCCTTTCCAACTGGGTAGTGGTGGCACACGCCTTTAATCCCAGCACATGAGAGTCAGAAGCAGTTGGATTTCTGTGAGTTTGAGGCCAGCCTGGTCTACAGAGCAAGCTCCAGGACAGGCTTCAAAGCTACACAGAGAAAGCCTATGTCAAAAAAACAAAATAATGACGATGATGATGATGATGTGGTCCAGAGGAGCCTGAGGGTGTTGTCTCATGCTGACAGCTGAACTCGGTAATGTGTACAAGTCACCCAAGTGATGCTCGTTTTGAAGGCATGAGGGGGTCATGGAAAGCAGCTGAGGCTTGGCACTGTGTAGCAGGCTCAGACTCTTAGAAGACAGCCTGGGAGAGGCTATTGGTGAAGGTTTAGTCCAGTTACAGTGGAGACCCCCACATATTGAAGATACCATGGGATGAGCACCAGGGACAGCAGCAGCTGTAGAGTGGAGCTGGCCTGAGTCTTTGAGACATGCTCTGTGTGCTATGGATGACAGAGGCAGAGAGGTGGAGCCCTTTAACGCTCAGATTATTACACTTTGGTTTTGCTATGATTTGTGACTGTGCCTGGTTCTTCCCTGTGGGAGCAAAACAAAATTTGCTTTTTGATTCTTATGGGAGCCTCCAGTTATGAGACCTTGGGTATGTTAGAAAAGCTTTGAAATTTTTGAGAGACTATGAATATTTTAAAGAAACATTGGACTTGGGGCTGGAGAGATGGCTCAGTGGTTAAGAGCATTGCCTGCTCTTCCAAAGGTCCTGAGTTCAATTCCCGGCAACCACATGGTGGCTCACAACCATCTGTAATGAGGTCTGGCACTCTCTTCTGGCCTGCAGGCATACACACACAGACAGAATATTGTATACATAATAAATATTTTAAAAAAAGAAACATTGGACTTATAAGTGATAGAAAGTTTTAAAGCCTGTGGAATTTTAAAAGTTGTTTTATATGGTGTTATTAATATTAATACAAGATCTTGGGGATGAACAAAAAAGGAAAGGTTACAGTTGAATACTAATGTGTTTGTGTGCCACGTTGACAAGGGTCAATTCTCCTGGTTGGTTTTTTCCTCAGCTTGGTACAAACTAGTCATCTGAAAAGAGGAATCTTAATTGAGAAAATGCCTTCTAAAACTTTCCCGTAGGAGAGTCCAGAGGGGTATTTTCTTGATCGATTGATGTTGGAGAGTCCAGCTCACTAGGCATATGGGCTTTGGTTGTATATTTAGCAAGCTGAGCAAGCTCCCAAGAAGCACCCCTTTGTGGCTTCTGCATCAGTACCTGCCGTGCCTGAGTTCCTGCCCTAACTTCCCTCAGTGAAAGAAACAGGATATAAGATAAAATAAATAAACTTTTTGGGATCCTATTCTCTTTGGATGCATACCTTGCTCAACCTAGATGTAGTAGGGAGGGCTTTGGAATTTCAACAGGGTAGGGTGCCTTGCCCTCTCTTAGGATTGGAGGGGGGTGGGGTAGTAGGATGGGTGGAGTGAATGGGAGGAGGGAGGGAGTGGGAATTTGGATTGTTTTTTTTTTAAGTAATAAAAATAAATAAATAGAAATAGGGTAGTCAGACTATTCATTTTAAGGATGTGAAGACTTGCTCAGAGAGGTGATGTCCCTTGCTTGAGGTGCACAGCAGATGTCTGGCCACTTCTGACCGGTTACCGGGAAGAATAAGATGAACCAGAACCTTTCCTCCTCAAGCTGCTTTTGGCCATGGTGTTTTATCCTAACAACAAAAGGCCTGAGACAGCTTGCCTGGTTTGCTGCCTTTCCCAGAGCTGCATGGCCTTCCTGCCCTCTATGTTCCCTAGTCATTGACTGCTCTGTCTTCATTCATAAAATGGGAGAATAACTACCTCTGGGACTCATACGGATCAGAATCTCAACATGTCAACCTGGTTTGACCCTTGAAGCCCTTGGGATCTGCCCAGGTGGGCTTTTCCTCATTCTCCCCAGGGAAGGTTGCAGGAAAGACAGATAGTGTCTCTGCCCCAATATTGACCAGAAGGATTCCTCTAGCTGGAAACTGTCTGCTGAGGGAGAAGCCCAAGCTTCCAGGACCTCTGCCCCACTGCACCTTAGATGAGACTATTCCACAGAAGAGCAATTCATACTTGACTGCCAATCATGCTCCAAAGCCCATAACGGCCACTATTACTCAAGACCTAGAATCTCACCTCGCTCCCCATACCCTGAAAAGAACTGTGGGATCCGGGACTCCCGGTGTGCTCCTCTAGACACACTTCAGGTCCACTGAAGTGTGTGCCAGGCTCACATCATCTCTTATACTTAGAGGGCTCTAGGATGTGTACGGTTGCAGCTGACCTGTGACTCAGGAGCTTATAACATGGAGAATCCACAAAATCCATACTTGCCTACTACTAAGTCTCTTATGGGGCTCAAAGGTAAGGCCTTTCTCATAGAGACAAGGCACCAGGCCTGCTTGTCAGCAGACGACCCACATCAGATGCTGTGTGTAAACTGTCACTCTTTTACATCTCTAAAGAGCCTTGCAGTTCAGATCTGCACAAGTAATTGTGTGTGTGCCTAACCCACGTTCACATCAGGATACCTTTTTCCTGTTAAGTCTCACAAGCTGCTTAAACTGGTGTGTTTGTCTTCCAGTCCTGCAGGACCTGGCATATTGTGTCTGCTGACACCTCAACCTCTAACATTTGCTGGCCTGAGCTTGCTAAGTCCAGGCCTGTCTGGATTTGTGATCTTCTTGCTTTCACCTCAGTGCTGTAGTTACAGGGATTCTCCACCACACCAAGCTACAACTTTGCCCTTTGTGACAACTCAGCATGCTCCTTCTAGAAACCCAAGTCTCTCCTACACTGAAGCTTCAGATATTGGAATGAGCATGTCTCTGACCCCAGAGGCAAGTGTGATATACAGTTTTTAAATGACAAGAGGGCTACCTCCCTTCACTCACTCCTAGAGTCCTGATTCTCTTTGTGATGAGTCCATGCCATCTGTGGTGGGTCACAAAACATGTGGCCTGCACTTCTTCCTTCTCTTGAAATTTCCTCTGACAAAAACCTGCCCTCAGGTAAACCAGCTTGTGCAAAGCTGAATCATGATGGCCACACAGTGAAGAAGTAAGGAAAGCGTCAGACAAGCCTGCAGATATATGTTCAGCCCTGACCTCACATCAACCTTGTGTTCAGAGAGATCCTAAATCAGAACCACAAACGACTTGCTCCCAATTTGCATCCTGAGGAAGCTGCCAAGACAGTGTTAGTTGCTACATAGTAGATGGTGCAAACAAAATTACTGCATGTCTTGCCACAAAGACCACAAAGTTTTCAACAGAAGTTACATCTAAAGTAACCACATGCTCAGTGAGCTCCAAACTGAGGTGACTTTACCTGACCAGCCAGCACACTTAGCAGTAACACTGTCTGCACCAGGTTCTCAGTATCCTGGTCTTTGTCTCCGGCGTGTCACCATGTGATTACAAGCTGTCTCAGCAGATGGAAGCACTCCAGCTGCACATGTTGGCACTTGGAGGCTGGCATGGGATACCTGTCTTTGGATCTTCTACACACCACACTAGGGAAGACCTCAGCAGACAGCAGGCTACATGTACGTGTGCCCGGCTGCTTTCTTATCTACAGCTTCATCAGAGTACCCATGAGGCAGTTTTGAGGGTTAAGAAATGGGGTGCAAAGCAGATTATTGGAACTGGGCACCATGGGTGGGCAGTGAGGTAAAATTCTTAGGGACTAGGTTAAGATGCCATGAACCGTGTTTGAGACCTAATCCCTCTCTGGGACTTGAGCTTTGTTGGATTAGGCTAGACTGACCTAGCATTGAGCACAGGGTTCCCAATCTGTATCTCTCCAGCACAGGGATCACAAGAACATGCAATCATGTTCATCTTTCCCTGTGGGTCCTAGAGATGGAACTCAGGCTCTCATGCTTCTGAAACAAGCACTTTACCTTTGACTATCCCAAACTACTGTCTATCTAAAGCTGGGCACACCCTCCTTTCTGAATTTATGACCTCGGAGCTAGGAAGAGGTTAGACTGCATAGATGACTTTAATTACCAGAAAACAAACTGAAACCAGGGTTAATCGAAGAAGATAGTTGTATGGTAGGTCCCCAGTAAACATGGCAGTCTGTCAAAGACTATACCCTTGGCTCAGTACCCACTGTCTTCTCTGGCAGTCCCTTCACTGAGGACACCTTAACTGTCCCCTCTCCAAGACTCAGTTGCCTCTTGTTCCCCACCACTACCCTCAACCTATCCTGGGTAATCTGCAAGCTGACCCTGTTTTTGCATCTTGGTATCTCCATGGAAATGCAATGAGCAGCTCAACAGTGGGCATACAGCGGCTCAGTAGAGACTCTCCTTAAAAACAGTCAGAATACTCCCTTGAAAAACCAGAGTAGGCAGAAAGAAGGGCTCACAGCATTGGATAAAGGGTAATGAGAAAGACAAACAATAGCCGAGTAAAAGTGGCCGCGAGGGGGCAAAAATCAGGGCAGCCCTAATAGGCGGCAGGCAGCTGTCACAAGAAGGTGAGGCTCATTCTCCTCCCTTAACCCTGTATGAAAACGAAGTGCAGTTGGAGAAGCAACAGAGAACAGCCTCTGGCAGGTCCTTTCTAGGAACTGAAAGGAGTGTGGATTCTCGAGCAGGTCAATAGGTCACTGTCCTCGTATCCCCTCCGCACTGAGAAACCGTGAACGGAGTCGCAGGTCCAGATGGTCGCCAACCAAACCATATGCCCGACCATTCAGGGGCTCAAGGAAAGTTCCATCAGCATCCCACGGCCCTCTCTAGGAGCCAGAGAGTCCGACACCCAACTGTTTTGAGACAAATGCCCAAGCTGGGCCAGCCTGAACCCCGGTGACGCCTCTGCCTCCCCAGAACAACACAACCACCACGGCACAAAAACTAGGTCGGCCCCGGAGGAGGAACAATGGGCCTTCCCGAGTCAGGTCCTCACGGGTTCTTTCTGAACCCAGGAAGGAAATGTGCGGTATGCCAAGTTACCGCCTGACACCGGAAAGAGCTACGCACGCTGGGAACTGGGCGGTTCCTGTGATCAGTGAAATACGTTGGGATCGCGCTGCATGCTGGGATAGGTAGCTGGCAAAGCGCCCTAAACCAAAGCGTCTTTTCAAGTTTCCTGTGGTCTCCTAGACATCGAGTTCAAGCGACTACAGCTGCGCCGCCGAGAATAAGGCATACAGCTCTATCAGGGTAGCGCCGCCGCGGAAGAAGCAGAAAGACAGAGCTAACGCGAGAGCTGACCCTACAAGTCCCGCCCCCTGGACTTGGAGTTGAAGCGCAGCGCGTGCGCGATTAGGAGGCTATGTCACATGACCCGAGCATGGCTCCTGGTTGGCTGCAGTTGGGTTACCTGGACAACGGAGCCTGCGGCGCCGGGCGGGTCAGCACCAGTAGGTCTCCCGAGCTAAGGTGACCAGGTTTGCAGCGACGGTCACGCAAACGCTCCCGGGCGACGACCGAGTCCACAGACAGCAGATGGGAGCCCAGGGCGCCGAAGATGCGGGCGGTCCGGGCCGAGACGCCGGCGCGGGAGCTCTTCCGGGACGCCGCATTCCCCGCCTCGGACTCCTCGCTCTTTTTCAACTTGTCCACGCCTCTGGCCCAGTTTCGGGAGGACATCACTTGGAGACGGCCTCAGGTGCATCTGGTTCTCTCGCCTGGGCGGGTGTTGCATATGTTACCAGCAGAAGTAGGGCTCTGGGGTTAGCAGGACCCGCCGCCCACTCTGGTAGTTCCTCAAGCCCTCTCTGAAGGAGGTGCTAGCTGACACTGAGGGTTGAGATGAGGTAGCTCCAATTCAGAAGGTTGCAAACAGACTGACGGTTTGTCTTTTAGATTTTGTTTTGGAGTATTTGTACTAAAATATAGTACGACCCAAAGTCAGGTAATAAGGGAGTTGTTCTAATAGGAATATTAGAAGCAGTAATTCCAGATCCCACCACCTACATGGTATAATTCAGCATATTTTGACAAATCCTTTTTTAAATGTGCATTATGTTTTTGCCTGTATTCATGCCTGTGTGAGGGCGTCAGAACTGGAACTGCAGTTACAGACAGTTGTGAGCTGCCATGCGGATTCTGGGAATTGAACCCAGGTCCTCTGGGAAGAGTAACCAATGCTCTTAACCGCAGAGCCACCTTTCCAGCCCTGACAAATCTTTCTTGGCTTTGTACATTCTTGCTTACATTTCTTTTAGTAGCTCCTGGTATTAGGATATGAACACCAAGAGATGACACAGGACAGAGGCATGGTTGTGTTTAACTACACTGGGAAAATCTAAGGAGCTGCTGTTCTCATTACTCTCTTAAATGGTACAGGCAGGTAGAACTAGGTATTGTAAATAGACATGAAAGTTCTAGTCACCAGCCAGCAGTTTCTGGATCGGCTGGTCTATTTATTGCAGATGTATTCAACTGCACAATTTAACTTGCAGGAGCAAATCTATTTGATTGATCCAGAAGCTGAAGGTGGAGCTGCATAAGAGCTGGCAGGACACCTGATCATTGTAACAGGCACAGCCCCACTTTCCTGATTCTCCCCAGCCTTCATCAGTGTTGGTCCTCTGCTGTGTCCATACGGATCTGCACCTCACAGCAGTGTCGCCCTCTCATGACCTCAAAGAACTGTGGTAGATGTTTTTTGGACTTGGTGCAGCTAAAATGGATGCCCAGGCCTAGTGTTTTTGTTGGTGTTTTTAGATGTGGCTTATCTGCTAAACAAGACTGCACGGGGAACAGCCTGCCCCACATGGATATAGTACTACTGTATCCATGACAACTGGATGGACGCCAGCCGTCCTGTAGGCTGCACTGCCTGCCTCAACGGTGTTGATAAGCATCATGGTTTTCCTTGGACAACACTGAGAGTTTTAGGTTTTGGTTTTTGTTTTTAACTTAAAAGATGGGTTTTATGTGGTGGCTCACAACCATTTGTAAGTCCATTCCCCAGGAATCCAACAGTTTCCTCTGGCCTCTGAAAGCAGTACATGACAGATTCAAGCAAAACACTCATACACATCAAATACAAATTAATAAATGAATTTCCAGTGCCATGAGAGACCTGTGAAGGGTTTTCAGTTAAGGAGTGAGTGTGCTGGAATGTCTTAAGAAGCTTGCTCTTCAGTGGCTATTGTAGCCATGTGAGTGTATCCCTCTTTATAATTGTACCAACAGTAGTAAACAAGACAGAAAAAGAACATTAGGAAAGAACCTCACTCCTGGGAGGGAGATGGTCATCAGGGCTAGAATGCAGGCTGCCCTTTTAGTAGTGCTGGAAGTGGATCTCAGTGTTCAGGTTGGCCTGACAGCTGGGTGGAGGGGGCTTTGTAGTAGACAGCTTTGAGAATGCTTTGGAAGGAGTGCCTGTTTAAGTAAAAGTCAAAATAGGAATCAAGAGTAGTTTCTTGGGCCATGAAACAGCTCAGCAGATAAAGTCATTTGCTGCCAAGCCTAATGAGCTAAGTTTGATCCCCGGGACCCAAATGATGGGAAGAGAAAACCCACTCCAATAAGTTGGCCTCTGGCCTCCATACTCATACTGTGTCACAAGCAAACAGGCATAATGAAAACAAGGATGACTTCTTGAATCCTGGCCAGAGTGATAGATGAGTGGTGGTCCTCAGCAGCCCCTGATTTGCCTCCCTTGTTCAGATGGAGGTAGATGGGGCAGAAGCTCAGGAAGGGTCTGATAGATGGGATGGGTGGTTTAAGGTCCAGCCGGGAAGAGCCACTCAGGACCTAGCACAGGGGTAGAGGAAGGGTCTTGAGACTTAGCCTTAAGTCTTCATGTATAAGTGTGCAAGTGAGCACCCTAACAGGTAGTCAGCAACAGGTGAGAGGCAGCAGGCGGTGAGGGAGACTACCAGAGGAGCATGTGGCATCATAGAAGCTGATGGGAGCTTCCATGCTCTTGAGAGTCAGGGGCCAGCCAGCAGTTCTGAAAGTTACTAAATGATAGGACATGCCCATTAAATTTGACATCACAAAGGTGAAATTGAGGCAGTTTGGGGACATGATTGACTGAGGAGCAAGAGCAGACTCTGATGAGAGTGAAGGACAAGGACGATAGGGTTGGCAGTTTCTCTCAGAAGCTGTCCTTGAAGGGTGCCTAGCAGGAATTCAGTGCTGCTAGATATTAATTCTATCCTGCTAGCATGCTGGTGTGGTCTGCCCCAGGAGTGGAATGCCTGAACATACAGAAGGAGAGGGTATAGCAGGACAAGTCCAGCTCCAAGGTAGCAGAGGGTGAATGCCCAGTGGCTTCTGGGAAGTAGGAGGACAGGTTGGTAGCTCGGGTGTGTGGGCAAAGGGGATGAGAACATTTTGAAAGACAAAAGGGAAGGTATGCGATTGTTTGCGGATGTGGGAGATTTTCCTTTGTAGACTTTAATACAGTAGACTTTCCAGCAGTACATGATATCTGTCACCATGGATTTATAAAGTAGAGCTGATTTCTAAACTTAGCTGTTTCAAAAAGGATCATCCATAATTGAGGTCTTGCCAATAAGGAAAGTGTGTAGGAGATTTGTAGCCAAGGAGGTACTGGAGGGTAGGGGTGACGGAGGGTAGCTTCCCCTTCTCTTTTGGACCAGAAGCTTAGATAATCAAAAAGTGCCTCCATAGCCTGCCCTGGATTCATGTGTTCTTAGCTTAAAGAGTAGCTGTAGGCGTTAGCTAACTGGATGCCATGCTTTCAGGAAATTTGTGCCACACCTCAGCTGTTTCCAGATAACCCATGGGAAGGACAGGTGAAGCAAGGGCTGTTGGGGGATTGCTGGTTCCTGTGTGCCTGTGCTGCCCTGCAGAAGAGTCAACACCTCCTGGACCAGGTACTTTAGGCTTCTCCCGACTTGAGTCCTTTTGCCTACACAGTACAGGAAGTTCTTGCAAAAGCAGGGCCTGCTGCAGCACATTTGTGACTGCGCAGCATGGGTGGAGGGAAGGTTAGGGCACCCAAGAGTGTCCTGTCCACCAGACTGAAATTGCCCACACATTCAGGACACGAAAACAGGCCAAGCTGACAGGTAGAACAGGTTCAGCGGGAGTATCTGTGTCTCTGGTTTGGAATTTGCTTTCTTTACTGGATTGATTGCTTTATTTTTTCATATGTAGGTTTTCAATAGCAATAGGGAAAAGGTCATTGGAGCTGTCTTCTGATACTGACAGACTCCATAAGAAAGGCATTGTGGGTTTTCTTCCTTACAGAGCTGCCTGTTTTAGGTTGCCTCATTGCTCGGAGTTTTCAGTTAAGGCAACAGTATTGAGGTGGGTAACCTGTGTATGGCTTCTCTTGTGTCCTGGGCTAAGCTCATCGCTGTTGTTACCTCTCCTTACAGCCTTACTGACATCTAACTTTCCTGTGAAAGGATGCTGATGCCATCGTTACCGTATTTCCTCTGCTCCTGAGTGTTGGAGCTAGTACCACACTACGTCTCCCTAGGTGCACAGCCTGCTTTTGCCTAACAGAAGCAAGCAGTGGACCTAGTTGGGCCAGTGACTGGCCAGTTTAGGGCACATGGCTTTGAGAAGCAGGAAGGGCTGCTAGGCTGTGGCTACCTGTTACAGCCGGGTCTGTTGAAAATTGGGTTACAGAATCGGGGTGTGGTGGTACAGGCTTTTAACCCCAGCACTCAGGAGGCAGAGGCAGGTGGGTTTCTTGAGTTTGAAACCAGCCTGGTGTACAGAGCAAGTTCCAGGATAGCCAAGGCTACACAGAGAAACCTTGTCTTTAAAAAAAAAAAAAAAGAATGAGTTACTGCCGCCTGCTTTGAATTCAGGTCAAGTGCTTATTTGGGGCAGTAAATGTGGTTGGGTGTAAGCTTTCGGGACATAGTTATTTATGTGAAAAATCTGGATTTTGTGTTCACTGGTTGAGTTTGTTGTGACATGGCCATATAGATCTGACATCCAAGAGAGCAGAGCCCTTTACTCTCAGTGGGTGCTCATGGAGGGCTTCTGTTGAAGCCACTGTTAGGATACTGAGGTGCACAAGGATCCTGACCTCTCAGGTGTCTGCAGTGCTTCTGTTGGGACGCTGAGGAGCTCACAAAGTTGATCTCATACTGTCTGTCTGTCCTCTCCTTGTGCACGTTAGGTTTTCCCTCCGGGACAGCCAAGCTGGTCTGACCAGAAGTATCGAGGTTTCTTCACCTGTCGAATTTGGCAGTTTGGACACTGGGAGGAGGTGACCATAGATGACCGTCTGCCTTGCCTTGCTGGAAGACTCTGCTTCTCCCGGTGCCAGAGAGAGGATGTTTTCTGGCTTCCCTTACTGGAAAAAGCCTATGCTAAGTACGTATGGTATAGAAGTGACAGGGCCAGCCAGGCTGGGTGGCATCAGTACTCAGACTGTCCCCAGAGGCTCATCTCCTCTGCCCTGGGCTACAGAGTGCTATGCAGTCCTTAGGGTCTGGCAGCAAGTCCTGTGGGTCTTGACGTGGACACTCTGCTTTTCGGACTATCATTCTCCTCCCTGCATATTTCCCAACACTCTACTGAGAGGTCCTCCTCATTCCTCAGTCCCAGCACAAAGATGCCCCCATGTATGGTTCTGAACATTCAGGACGAGTGGTTCGTTGCCTGTTTGTAGGGGAGTCAGGAGCCTGGTGTGGAGCAACACTTGCTTATCACAGTCCTGCTCTCACTGCAGTCCCCAGTTAAACAGCTGTCCTACATAGTGTTAGGCTTCTGAGGGAGGCTGTCTGAGCAGAGGTACTCAGAGGGCTATCAGAATATCGATACTGGGGCAGTGGGGTTTGAGCTCCAGAGATGCCCTATGCCCCTTTGTCTTGTTCTTTGCTGCCCACACTAGAGAAGAAAGGGTCTGAACCAGGGCAGAGAACAACAGGGCCATAGCAGATTTGACATTTATAGATGAGTGAAGATGTGATATGAAGCAGAGGAGCATCCAGGTGCAGCGAAAGGGTAGCTGGAAGGTGCTTTGGAGGTGTGATGGATTATGGGAATAGGAGCAGCAGGAAGCCCCAAGTAGTAAGGCTTATATACCTCCTGTGCTTGTGATTTCCAGGGTCCATGGATCCTATGAGCACCTGTGGGCAGGACAGGTGGCAGATGCCCTGGTGGATCTCACTGGAAGCCTGGCAGAAAGGTGGAGCCTGAAAGACATAGTGGGAGCCAGTGGCCAGCAGGACAGACCCAACGGCGGAGAGCAAAGGACTTGTCGGCAGCTGCTCCGCCTGAAGGACCAGTGTCTGATCAGTTGCTCTGTGCTCAGCCCCAGAGCAGGTACAGCCTGTGGCCACAACTGCTTTCACCATGAACTTGTTATAGAGAAGGAAGTCTGTCCGCAAGAGGGCTGTCTTGGGTTTGTGTGTGTCTATTGTCCCTCCTTCAGAGAGAGGTGACCCTCTTCTAGACCAGTTCTTTGACCTAGAGCAAAGCAGGACCTAATCTGTATCCCCTGTTGCTCCTAGACAGCTTAGAAGCAGTAGCAGGAACAGTGTCTAAGCTGACCACGCCATCATCCCTGCCCAGCTGGTGACCAACCAACCAAAGTCCAAAGACATTTTCTATCTTATGACATATTTAGGTTCATAAAGGAAAGTTTGTGTACAAAAATAAGAAGAAAGGAAAGGTCACCCAAATAAAACTACTGTAAGCCACTTGCAACTCTTTAGTACCCATTTTGTGTTTTCTCCTGTGTGTACAACCTTGTCTGTTTTTGTCATATACCACTTTCTATGTTATTATATAAACTTTGGAGTATCTTCCATTGCTGGACTTGCTGTGATTTTCTTGATCCTTCCAGCAACATTGGATAGTTCAATCCTTGTTTTGCTTTTTTTTGTTGTTGTTGTTGCTGTTGGTTTTTTTTTGGGGGGGGGAATCAGGCTTGCTTAGAACTCAAGTAGGTTTCCTGCCTCTATTGCGTGAATGTTGAGACCACTGGCAGTATTAAATTCCCGACTAGATTTTCTGATAATAGTAATACTGTAGTGAACACCTTTATAATTTGCTATTCACATTTAAGAGTATTTTTTGTAACTGGTTTAAAAATAAGGGACCTCATGTGCTAGGAGATAGCTCAGTCATTCAAGTACTTGCTGAACAGCCTAAGGACCCTAGTTGGATATTCAGCACCCAGGTTAAAGGCTAGGCATGGCGATGAATACTTGTAATTCCAACTCTGAGGAGGCAGAGACAGGAGGATGTCTGGGGCTTGGTGTCCATCCAGCCTAGTTGAGTCTGTGAGCTCCAGGTTCCAGTGAGAGACTCTGTCTCAAAAAAGTAAGGCGGGCAGCTCCTGAGGAACAACACCAAGCTATCTTTTGGCCTGTACACATGTGTACGCGCGCACATATGCTCACATACACACATGTAAACACACACGTAAATAATTAAGTATGACTTTCAAAATAACCCAAAACTTTTTGGTAATCACCCTGGCCAGTCCAACGGGGAAGAGTTGGCAAGGCTGGGATCCCCTCAGGCGATCCTGGGGTTGAATGGAAGAGCAGGGTGTGTGTTTACTGTGGCTCACGCTGGCTCCCTAAACCTCCCTCCTTGACCCTCAGCTCCTTGGAACTTTGATGCTGAGTGACTCAGAGTGGGAGTGCTGATTTTTGACACTTTTGGTTTTGGAGAACCCTTTTCCCTGGCAAAGAACTGCTAGGGCTCCCGAAGCCTCAAGGGCTGGGGTTGAGAGGGACACCAAGAATGATAGCTGTAGAGCCTTTGGGAGTAGAGCTATGGTCACGGGTCCTCCTGCCTTCTCTGGCTGCCACCCTCCCTCAAATAGCATTTCTTCTCTTTCACATAAGGGACCTTTGTTTTGTGCTCTCTGGCCAGGTAGAATTCCTTTTGACCTCAAGTCCTCAGTGTTGACTTCTGGTTCACGTTTTCCTTCTCCATCTGGCTTTGTCTAGGGGAGGCTTCTTTTAGCTATTGACGGTCTTAGGTGTGTCGGTGACAGTAATAGTGGTTTCATACTTGATAGCTGGCTCTACACTGACACGTGGTGAAAATTGAAACCCAGAGGAAGGAGTATTGTGTGAGGCAACAGTCCTTGGTGGCAGTGAGCCAGGGCCTAGCTGTTGGCCTTTCCTGGCACAGAATGCCAGTGAACAAAGCAAGTGGCTGGCCTGTGTTTAGGAAAAGAGTTCTTTAACTCTATGGAGACCCAGGGCATCTCCTACAGGCAATAAAGCAAGGATCTATTTGTCCTATCCAGTTTGGGGGCATGGTAATGCTAGTCCTGCACATGAATGACCTGGTCCCACAGGTGCCAGGGAGCTCGGGGAGTTCCATGCCTTCATCATCTCAGATCTGCGGGAGCTGTGGAGTCGGACTGGCCAGGGTATCCTCCTGTTGCGAATTCACAACCCTTGGGGCCGACGTTGTTGGCAGGGCCTCTGGAGAGAGGGGTGAGTACCAGGAGGGGGCTGCATGTGTGAGGAAGGGTTGATGCTCTGAGGGCATTCATGCCACAGTGCCCATCTGGCCTGGTTTATGCTCATATCCAGCTGCCAGGATAGTGCTTGCTTTTCTATGGCAGAGCTTACCCAGCACCTGTCTGTGCAGCCCCTTGCTTTATCTAGGTTTTGGAAGACCTAGGATCCTACAGGTTTATTTATTTATTTTATGATGCTTTGTCTTGGGTACCCATAGGATAGTGAATGCCTGGCCTGGGGTTTTGGTGAGTATGGCTTTGAGGGTGGCCAACAGCTAATGTCCTCAGCTCATTTTTAAGACCCTACTAAGCCAGGATCCCCTTGAAGCCTGGGAGCTCTAAGGCTCTTGGATCCCAACTCCCCTCTGCGCCCAGGCTAGGTCTGGTGCTGCTGCTAAGCAGAGCAGCACTCTACTCCAATGATAGCTCCTTCAGAGACCAGAGTCTGGACTCCGGTGTGATAGCCTTAAGAAGGCAAGTTCTCAGACGTGGGGTCCCCCTGGGAAGGAGGGGTTCTGATAGTCAGCACCCAGAAGGCGCCTTCTATAGGTCACTTCTTAGCAAGGGAGTGTGCTGTGCAGCTGGCCATCCAGAGTTTGGTGGGAACTTGGGAATCACCACCACCACCCCCAGGGTCCCACTTCCCAGTTTGTCTGTTGATGTTCCACCTTGAACTTGTACTGAAATGAGATTTTCTGCAGGGGTGAAGGGTGGAACCAGGTAGAGCCAGCTGAAGCGTCTGAGATGCTGGCACAACTCCAGGAAGGAGAATTCTGGGTGGAGGAAGAAGAGTTCCTCAGGGAATTTGACGAGGTCACTGTTGGCTACCCCGTCACAGAGGCTGGCCACCTACAGAGTCTCTACACAGGTAGGACCTTCACAGGCTGGCACACCAGTGTCTGGGTACAGCCCTTTCTGTCTGGTGGACTGAGGACCTGGAGAGGAGAACAGGTGGGGTTCTTAGAGGGTGGGCTGCCTGCCACTTGTGTGCTTACCTTGGCCTGTGGGTGTAGCCTAGCCAGCAAGGTCCTCTCACAGCTGACTCATGTGTTCTCCCACTAGAGAAGGTGCTGTGTCACACACGGGCATTGCCTGGCGCCTGGGTCATAGGGCAGTCAGCTGGAGGCTGCCGGAACAACAGTTGCTTTCCCTGCAACCCCAAGTTCTGGTTACGGCTCTTGGAACCCAGTGAGGTGTGTGTGACTGTCCTTCAGAGACCTAAGAGGTGCTTAGTGGGCCAGACCCGGGCACTGGTGGGTGCCAGTCCTGCGCCAATGAATCTCCCCAGCAAGGACTACCAGGCTGTGGGCCTGCACATCTGGAAGGTAACTCCATCTACTGGCCTCATGCTGGAAAGGCAGGCAGCCATATTGGAGGCCTGGGTCCCCAGCAGCGCCTGTCCTTTTCCCATGTCCTCTGGCCACAGGTACCTCTGATGTATGGGCAGATGCAGCTGATTCAAAGCCTGCCCATCCCACCCCTGAGGTGGAGGATAGCCTGATCACTACAATCCCATCATCCCTGAAGGAAGTTTCCTGTTAGACTAGGGCTGCTGCTTGCCTTGTGTACTCCAACCTGGCTACCTTCCCCTGGTTCCCCCTTACAACCGTTGTTTTATTGTCAGTCTCAGACATTTGGTCGGTTCTGTGAACTAGTATCTGTTTCTTAGAACAGGTCACCGAGGAGCTGCTACTTGCTTACTCAGTGGCTACCTTTCATTCATTGTTCCTTTGCAAGTGTGGCCTACTTCATGGTCCTTTCCTCTTGTAAAAGAGTTGCTGGAAAGAACCTTCTCCAGCATTCCTCAGGCCGCACTGGTCCTGGACCATTTTGAACATAGTTCTAGATTTGTCTGTTATGCACCTTTGAGGGAAGCCCTGAGTATTTGGAGCCCTGGCTTAAAAGGATGGATATTAAGAGCTGTCTCCTGGGAGCATTTCCTGAGTGGTGAGGAGCAGAGAGGCAGAGGCCCAGTGTATTGGTGTGAGTCTCTTCAGAGTCTCCTGTGTCCGATCATGCAGGTAGAGAAGCGGAAGGTCAGCCTGCCCAGAGTCCTGTCTTCACCCCCGGTAGCTGGTACTGCATGCCATGCCTATGATCGTGAGGTCCACTTGCGCTGTGAGCTCTCCCCAGGCTACTACCTGGCCGTCCCTAGCACCTTCTTGAAGGATGTACCAGGACAGTTCCTGCTGCGAGTCTTCTCTACTGGGAAAATCTCCCTCAGGTGAGGAGCCAGTGCTAGCTGGATTTCCTTCAGCTGGGCTGAGGCCTGGCAAGAATCTGGGGTGCACTCGGTGTGAGGGCAGGACTTGGGCAGGTTCCTTTGAACAAGGCTGCCATTGCCTTCTGTGCTTGTCCTCCCGTCAGTGCTGTCCGACTGGCCACCAAGGGTGCATCACCTGGAACAGCCCTGCCTGCAGGCGAGTGGGAGACTGTGCAGCTGCGGGGCTGCTGGAGAGCTGGCCAGACAGCTGGGGGCAGCAGGAACTTTGCCTCTTACCCCTGCAATCCCTGCCTCCCCTTCTCCGTTCCTGAGGGTGCTGGTCCCCGCTACATCCACATCACCCTACACCAACACTGCCGACTCAGTGACAGCCAGCTTCACCCCATTGGTTTCCACATCTTTCAGGTGAGTTAGGTTCCAGGAGAGGCCAGCTGCTGTGACACAAGGGCTGGATTCTGTCATTTGGGCCTATTGGCCCAGCCGGCTGGACTCAAGAAAGACTCACTTGGAAGTTCACAGAGTCCGTATTTGGTGGGGTTATCTGGGGCAGCTCCCCTGGCTCTGAAACCAGACCAGGGAACACACTTAGTAAAGTATGCATCGGAGAAATGGGAGAAGAGAGAGGTAATATGCTAGAGGTCCAGGGTCATAAGCTACAGATTCCATGATGACAATAATGAGGCTTTCCTCTTATGAGGCTTTGTTCATTTTGGGGCCTCACTTCCCAGTGAGCATTGGCTAAGTGTGTGTTGGGCTGCATCAGGATTTATTGTGGTGGGTGGAAGCATGCATGCCTGGATTGCTGGTGACATGGGGAGGAGAGAAAAGGAATTTCTCATTAAGAGGGTTCTGTTGAGGGGTGTCAGTACATCACAAAAAGACTCTTAAGAGTCTTGAGTCAGGTCACCTGGAACTCTTTGACAGGGCCTCTGGCAAACGTGGCATGGCTCCATGGCTTTTGTCCATGGCAAAGGGGTTTAATAGCTCAAGAACTGAGAGCATCAGATACTCCAGTCAACCCTGGGTATTATGCCCTTAGCTGTTCAGGGGGAGAACATACCATGCCATCCTGTGTAGGCCTCCATGCTGATTGCACTGTTGTCCCAGGTTCCAGCAGATGGTGAGAACCAGAGTGCATGTTCCCTGCTGCTTCAGGAGCCATTGCTAAGCTGTGTACCACACCGCTATGCCCAGGAAGTGAGCCGCCTCTGCCTCTTGTCAGTGGGGACCTACAGGGTTGTACCCTCCACCTACCTGCCAGACACAGAGGGTACCTTCACAGTGACCATAGCAACCAGAATAGACAGGTAGGACTCCAGGTCCTCAGCACTATAGCTCTTTCTTCCATGTGAGTCTCCTGCTTGACCCACATGCCCAAGCTCCTGCCTTTCTGGCAGAGCCAAGGGGTGGGCCTATGGGCTTTGGGACTCCCTGCTGGGTCTGGTGGGAGTATGTAAGGCAGGCTTAGGGGCTGACCTGACATTCTCTCCACAGACAGTCCATTCACAGCCAGGAGATGCTGGGCCAGCTACTCCAGGAGGTTTGTATGCAGTATCCTTGCCTAGCTTGGTTCACCTACCTATATCTCTTTGGTGGTCTGGGGTCTTAATTCCCTCATCCTCCTTCCTGTAGCCTTGCTGCAGGTGGCCTCTAGCTGGGATATAAAGTGCTGTGATCCCCTCATAAAGAGTCACAAGGCAGAGCTTTCAGGGATTTGAGAGCTGAGGCTGAGTCTTATTCTCAGGTATTTAGAAGGACAGTGGGGAGCAGAGGACAGGGCCCACCTTACTTTCTCTCCCTGCAGGTCTCCTTCATGGCAGTGATGAAAGCCTGACTGCCACTCCCTGCACTCAGCATCCGGGCACATCTCCAGCAGGTGTGAGCCTAGGTACTCATCAGCTCTGAGGGCTAGCTGTGGATCCGGAGGTGAAAGTAGGGTGCTTTGTCTTGGATAGACATCTTGGAGTCCAGTGGGTGCTGTAGTGGACTAGGACTCCCAAGTGACGTCTTCATTCCTCAGTGAAGACCAGGAGATTCCTGGGCCCAGGCCTGCCGGGAAGGCTCTGCAGAACCCTCACGCCCTTGACGTCAGGAGCCTTACACCAGGCAGGCAGCTGGTGACAAATGTTGAAAACTATTTATTACTTGAAATATTTTTAGGATGTGACTTTATAAATAAACATGAGTAATTTATGAATTGGTCTTGTTCCACAAAGCCCAAGATCAAATTAGCATCCTAGTAGTCAACTGCACAACTGAGAGGATGCCAAGGGGGTGAGGGCAGGCAGCATGGGCTCTGGAGGAGGTAGGGAATTGAAAGCGAAAGATTTCGGCATAGTTTTAGCATCCTACTTTGACCTTCCTGAGCTGCGGTCTGTGCCTGGACTGTGATACTCAATTCCAGTGATGTGATAAGGGTATTGATCACTTCCTTAAGTTAGTCCCAGTTAGATGATTGGAGTCAGGATGGCTGGGGTGAGTATGCCTCCCAGACGTGCACAAGCTAGTCTTTGCTGGACTGTTACAAACTGCCACTTTTGTGTCCTACTGTGACAAGTTTTGTCAACATAGGTCATACCCACAGGCCTGTCGGATACCTGAACAGCCTACCTGCCTAATACACAGCCATGGAGGAGAAGTTCAAAATTTTTGTTGGTGGGGGACTTCTGATCATATTGATGTGGACAACAAATGTCCTCTTGTGGGCAGGTCTTTGGACTGTATTGAGGTGCTTCCTTATTCATCCTTAATTGATTTGCTTGGTCAAAAGTCTGACTTGTGGCCCTCTGCATTGCCCCTGTTGATAACCATAACTTCCTTAGGCAGCTATTTTCGGTGCCACTCTTATTGACAAGGCCTTTCACCTGACTTGTCCTCTTCGGAATTGAATCCCACCGTCCTTGGTATTTACCAAGCCCTGGAATGGCAGTTTCCGCAATCACCTGGCCTGCAGGACTAGCTTAACTAGGGTAGGAGTAGGCCGGAGGGCTTGGCGGGAAAAGACCTGTTTTTTTTTTTTTCTTTAAAAGTAACACTTGAGGGCTTTGATAAAGCTGGATAGCAGCCACCTGTCTTTCTACAGATGCTCCCTAGACAGCCATCCCTATCGTCCCAGGGACCCCTCTTTAGTCTGCACCCAGACAGTGTGCTGAGTCCACCATCACATCCCCATCCATGCACACCTTATTCAACATCACCCAGACAGTGTGCTGAGTTCACCATCACATCCCCATCCATGCATACCTTACTCAACATCACCCAGACAGTGTGCTGAGTCCACCATCACATCCTTGTCCATGCACACCTTATTCAACATCACTCAGACAGTGTGCTGAGCAAACCATCACATCCCCATCCATGCACACCTTACTCAACATCACCCAGACAGTGTGCTGAGTCCATTATCACATCCTTGTCCATGCACACCTTA
>JAQHUG010000148.1:4226703-4248379 GCA_028555095.1 Dicrostonyx torquatus
TATGTTCATAGCAGCATTATTTGTCATAGCCAGAACCTGGAAACAGCTGAAGAATGGGTAAAGAAATATGGCACATTTAGTTCAAAGTATTTTTTAAAGATTAATTAATTAATTTATTATGTATGCAATGTTCTGCTTGCATATATTCCTGCATGCCAGAAGAGGGCACCCAAACTCAGTATAGATGGCTATGAGTCACCATGTGATTCCTGGGAATTGAACTCAAGACCTCTGGAAAAGCAGCCAGTGCTCTTAACCTCTGAGCCATTTCTCCAGCCCTCTTGCTCTTTCAATCATTGCTGATCTTTGATTTGTTTCTAAATGTGTTGGTTTGAAAGCATTTCAAGTTAAAAATTTTTAAAAATATATGTTTTGGTTTTTTGAGACAGGGTCACAGTATGCAGCCAAGGCTAGTCTTGGACTTATAACCACCACCCCGTCTCAGCCTCACATGTACTGAGATAGTAAACATGTGTCATCACCCCCAGGCTTCGGAGCTTTCTTTAGGTGTCGTAGCTCTTTGTTACTGATTTGTTGTTAAGTTTAATTATATTTAAGGAACATATTCTGTATAACTTAAAGCCTTTAAAAAAACTCTCTCTGTGTGTGTACATGTGTGTACATGCATGCATGTGCATATGTGTGTGTATGAATGCATGGGTTTAGGTCCCCATGAAGGACAGACCATCGAACCCCCTGGAGCTGGAGGCACAGGCAGTTATGAGCCACACAACACAGGAGCTGAATTAATTCAGGTCTTCTGAAAGAACAGTATATGCTCTTAACCTATAAACCATCTCTCCAGCTCCACTTAAAGCTTTTTCAATGTTTATGGTTTAGTTTTTTGAGACGCACACTCGTATGTTGCCTAGGCTGGCCTTGAACTTGTGATCCTTTTGGCTTATCTTCCTGAGTGCTGGGAATTACAGGCATATGCCACGGTACCTGACTTAAAGCCTTTTAATTTGACAGAGATGCCTTACAACTGACATGTGACCTGTTTTGGAGAATGTTCTATATACATTTGAAGATAATCATTGTCCTGCTTGTTGTGCTGTTGCTAGGTGTGTGTCCTATAAATTCCATTTAGGACATATTGACTGGTTTCCCAATGTAGCGTGTCCTGACTTTTGGTTGCTTGTTCCGAGTTCCTGTGAAAGACATTAAATCCCAGTGCTGGTCTGTTTGGCATTGATACACCCATCCCAGCTTTCTTACAGCTTTATGAGTCATGCTCAAATCATATAACTTCTCCATTATTCTATATTGTTTTTCTTTTTTCTTTGTATTTAAAGTGCATATCACACAGCCAGCATATGGTTGCTTCCTGGTTTTTAAACCCACTTTTAATAATTGTTGCTTTTTTATTTTTAGGGGTGTTTGTACGTGTGCAGGTGAACATATACCACATGCACACACGTAGAGGTCAGAGGGCACCACTCAGGCATCAGCTCCCCACTTTCCCTTTTCTCAGGCAGCTCTCTCTGTTTCTACACTGCATACTCCAGGCTGGCTGGCCCACAAGTTTTTAGGTATTTCTCCACTTTCCATCTCCATAGAAGTTCTAGGGTTACAGATGTGTGTCGCTGTATTTGGCTTTTTCCAAGGTCATCCAGCTTTTATGGAAAGTGCTCTTACCTGCTGAGCCTTCTCAGCTTATCTTCACTTTTTGACTGGATTGTTTATATCAGGCTACATTTAAGCAATTGTTGATTTCATTTGGTTTGAAGTGACCATCTTTGTTTTCTGTTTCTCTTGGCTGCCCCCTGTGCCCTTTCCTGCCTGTGCTCACACTACTTTGGATAGTTGGTATCTTGTTTTCTATTCTAGTTATCTCCTCAATTATGTGATCTTGCCCTTTTGTTTTATTTTCAGTGATTATTATAAGATTTCATGCATATTTGATAAATTCAAAGTGGGGAAGAGGAAAGGAAGGAAGATTGAAAACCCAGACTCACAAATGTGGCATAGGCAGTAAGAGGTCACTCTTTGGGTTGGGAAATTCTAGGGAATTGGTGTTTGGAGGATGAAAGGGATGGATGATAAGGCCATCTGGGTACAAACTGATGCTAAAGTACTTTGGAGGCATCTGAGAGAAAACATCTGTTAGCAGACCCCTGTGTGGCCCAGCGCACTCACACCAGAGTCCGGGCTGACCCTGCGGGATCATGAGCACAGGTAAAGGTGGGATCAACAGGAGTGGGAAGATCTGCCTGTGGAGCGTATGTGCTATGACAAGTCCAGGATCAAGATGAGCTCACGGAAGACAGAGTGTGAGACGGACGGTCAGAGTAGGAGGAGGCAAGGTCGCATGTGTGTTGTGGCCACCACAAGAGGAAGTGGCTTTGCGGTGGTGTGGGCATGAGAGGGTTTCAGGGCAATGTGCAAGAGGCCCTCCTAGGTCATTTTAAGTTCTCTCCCTAATTTTTCTGGTGGGTAAATGGGAGTTCATTTATATTATCCAGACTTTCACTAAAATAGTTCATCAAAAAAAAAATCTCCAAAGTGAGGCCATATTAACTTTGTTGGATGCTGCTTGCAGGAGCAAGATAGTGTCTACCAGGTACGTACTGTACCAGGTAGTCCACAGGGACTGCATGATCCAGTCCCCATTTCAGTGCTGAGGGAGTTGAGGAACTGGACCTTGGGAATGAAGATGAGTTTTTGTCTGCTCTGTGCAGTCAGCGCAGCCTGCTCTACCACAAGTAGGGAAGAGTTCATTTAGACAACCTTTTCTGGGGCCTCATATTGGTAAATGGAAGAGACGTCTCCAGGACTGACCCCAGAAAGCAGAAACGATGTTACATAAAAGAGCCAGAGAAGGTATGTGTTAAGTTGTGTACAGCTTTCAAACCCACCACCAGCATTCTGTGTATCGATCATAAGCCTTGAATGTGCGCCAGTCAGGAGCAAAGAAGGAAGTTCTCCCTGAGCTCCTCCAGTGAAAAGATGAACAGAGTCACTGAGAATCCAACCAAGGCTTTTCATGGCCAAAGTATAGTCACCTGGAGCAATTGCAGGCTGCTGGAGTAGTCGTGATTGGAGCAAGGCCCCTGAAGCAGAAGAAGGAGCTTCAGCAGCAGCCATGGTTACAGTGGGGTTTACAGCTGAAGTTTCCTCAGAGCATCCACTAAGGGCTCTAAGCAGCTGTGCTGTGATGACAGGCCAGCCTGTTGTCAGAGAAGTAACTCCTTGGTTAACTCTAGACAGGCAGTGTTTGTTTATTTGGCAGTATGGAAAGTTGAACTTAGGGCTTCCCACATGCTGGGGAAACCCTCTGCTATCTTCGTAGACACCCACATGTGCTTGTTGCCCCCTCCACTCCCCATCAGCCCACAGCTACCTGCCCTTCTCCAGGGCTTGCACAACCTCTTGTGTCCCACGACCTTTGTCATTTCTTTCTTAGCCAGGAAGCCTGAGCTGATCATCCATTTCTGCCCTCTGTGCACTCTCTTGGGGACTCAAGCCCATGTCTGGCTCTCCTGGGCCATGATTCCTTTCCACTGTGCAGTATGGATTTGGTGCTATAGGTACAGAAGCAGGCACCCATTGAGCTACCCAGCCCTGAGTCCTGAGGAGGCTTCTATTTTCTAGGTGATTCTAGATTGTGCCAAGTTAATAGCCAACATAGTGTGGGGGTCACTGAGACAGGGTTTCTCTGTGAAACCCTGGTTGTACTGGAATTCACTCTGTAGACCAGGCTGGTCTTGAACTCAGAGATCTGCCTGCCTCTGCCCCCCCAAGTGCTGGGATTAAAGGTGTGTGCCACTACCACCCAGAAGAGCCATATTAACTGTCACACACAGGAAACACACAGCCCACCATACTCATGTTAGTGGTGACCAAACCATGACCAATATTATTTTTCTGCCTTCCATCAACCAGCTCAGATGATTTTAATCATTTCACCAACAAAAAGTCCAGAATGAGAAACATGAAGGAATTCTAAAACTACATGACTCTTACAACCACCAATACTCTGGCTGTGACAGGATCACCTCTGTTTGTAGCAGGATAGAAAGAGGCAGGTGTCAAATGCCATCTTAAATTTGAAATAGCAATTTTCATAACTGAACCAGGGCCAGAGGGCTTGGCTGCAGGCCAGAGTCTTCTGTGTTATCCTTCAAGCTTGGTCTGTAACAGCTGTGAGACTGTAGGTCCTCTGAGCAGAGAAGCCTCTGTGCATGTCACCAGAACGGGCTTCAGCCAGTTCCCTGGTGTCTCTGGGCTGCAGCCTGTGCACCCCCATCTCCTTGGGTCAGGCTGGGCTTGCTTCATATCAGTCCTCTCCTAGCTTAAACCCTCTTCACAGGATTCTTCTCCAGGACTGTGGCCTGGCCTCACATCTGCTGCAATACTCAGCCTTCCTCTTCCCCTCCCAGGTCCATCCAAAGGCAAGGGCCTTTTGCCAGTCCCTGAGCAGGGAGATAGCCCCATCTGTATGTTAACTGGTTCTTGCCTTGTGTCATCAGGGCCAATGGCAATGAGGAGCTGGCAATTCCTTCCTTCTCGTCTGCCTCTTATTGATTCTTGGGAGATGTGACACAGGCTTAGTTATGACTGCTGTCCCAGCCACCCATCTTGATGCAGTGGAGACCAGAGAATCCACCCAGTTAACTGCTCATGGGCCTTCTGAGTCTCATCACTGAGGGCATCTTCCTTGCCCCACCCAGTATCTGCCCCTTAGCTCATGACTCTGTTGGTTTTGTTTGTTTCTTGCCCTGAAAAATCCCACCCTAACCCCAACTGATCCTGCCCGCTTGCTCGTATCCCTCACTTAGTGTTTCGTGCCCACCACACTCCCAACAACTTTCAGGCAGCTCTAGATGCCCAAGCAGACTCTGGTGTCACTGGATTCCTGGCAAGACCATGCTGTAGGAAGGTTGGCTGGATCTTTCTGTGATGCAGCTACTGATGACCATTATGTGGCCGGTAGCCTGCTTCCTTTGCTAGCTGCAGTGTAGGTAAAGAAGCCTCCGGAGCTGTTTGGTCACGCTGATGCAGGCCATGTGGGAGGGGAGGATAAGGGTGTGGGTCTTCGTTTTTATAGACTGGCTTTCCAAACAGGTTTCCTAGCATCTTAGGTGAGTCGCAGATTTTTAAAGGGCGACCACAGATTTACGGGTTTAAACTTGTTATGTTCCAGTTCATTAAACGTACCCTGCTGATAGGCAAACCTTCCCTTCTTTATACAGTGCAGCCCATCTGGGTCATGCCTGAGTCAGTCCCCAAGAGCATTGCCTTGTCATCTTGTGGCCACTTGGTTCTCTAGCACGGAAAGACCTTCCAGGTTCATCTTACTCATCTTCTGCTCTTTCCATCCCAGGCTGCCTTTTAGAAGAGTTTCTCTCACGCTGTAAGAAATTCGGTGTTCAGAGACCAATGTGTGGACTTTAGGAAAACTTGTCACTGTTCAGTTAGACCTCTGTGTCAAGGCTTTGTCAGTGGGCAGAACTAAGAAATATTTTGATTATTTTTAAGGTGAGATAAGTATAAACAGACACTTTTGGTTAAATTTAGTTCCATACTATGTCTGCTTAATCTCAATCCTGATTACTCCACCCCAATACTCAGCAGTACTCAGTCATTCAATTCCCGCGTCCTCAGACACACAGCACTAGGGAACAAGGCCAGTGCCAATCGTGGTTGCTGAAAATAGTGCAGATTGTGTAATATTTTCACAGTTTTTGGATTGTATTGATATATAGGCAAAACAGCATTTCTAAAAATCTGGAGATGGTTATTAAAAACAGTACTTTTGGTCATTCTTTTTGCTAGCAGGTTGAAACGACTGGGTTTCATAATCACTTGTAAGAGTGGGGGGTTGTGTTATCTACTGATAATACAAGCCAGCTAGCATTGCTTTGCTGTCACTGTTAAAAATTCTTAAAATTTAGTTTTGTAAGGCCTGGTATGGTGATACACACCTTTAACCTTAGCAATCGGGTAGAGACAAGTGGATCCCTGAATCCCAGGACAGCCTGGTTTATAGAGAGTTCCAGGCCAGCTGGATCTATATACCGAGACTCTATTTCAAACAAGACAAAACAGCAGCAACAATGAAACCACAGGGCTAGAGAGATGGCTCAGAGGTTACAAGCACTTAATCTTCCAGAGGACCAGAATTTGGAACTTAGCACCAATATTGGATGGCTCACAACCACGTGAAACTCCATCTCCAGGGTACCCAATGCTTTCTTCTGCCTCTGAAGACATCCATGTATCTCTCTCCTTCCCTCCTGTATTCCCTCCCTCCAGCTCCAGGGTACCCAATGCTTTCTTCTGCCTCTGAAGACACCCATGCATCTCTCTCTCCTTCCCTTCTGTATTCCCTCCCTCCTCATCTCTGACACACACATACATAAAAATAATAAATCTTTTAAAAATAGTTTAATTTGGCAATTACAATAACATGTATGTGTCTCTAAAGCAAATCTACAAACCCAGCTATATTCACTGAAGTCTAGCTTCTGCTCCTGTCTCTTCCCCCCATTTACGCTAATAACATAATCAAAAACTATATAGTTAATTTTGGTTTAAAGGTGTGTGTCACCATCGCCTGGTGTTGTTTTCATTATATATAATTTATATATGAAATATATATAAGATATCTCCTATGTAAAAACACAAGATTACTGGGCATGGTAGCACATACCATGGGAGATAGAAATAGGAGGCTCAGGAGTTCAAGGCCAGCCTCAGCTAAATGAAACTCAGTATCCAAAAGAAATAAAGCCAAACAAGCAAACAAACTTCACAAGCTCCTGGCTCCATATAAACAAGATATAAATTATCTGGGCATGGTGTCACACACCTGTAATCGCATCCCACGGAGGCAAAGGAGCATGAGCTTTAGACGAGCCTAGGTTATACAGTGACATCATCTTTAAAACATTAAATTAAGGAAAAGTATAAAAATTAAAAGAATATAAATTGTCTGGGTCTAGAGGCACAGGCATGTTTTCCGAGGCTTATACCAGGAGATCACTTCAGGGCCTGCCTGGGAAACTTCAGAAGATCCTGTGTGAAGGTCAAAGGTAAAAGGAGGGCTTCGGTTGTAGCCCAGGGGTAGAACATTTTCTGAGCATGTGTGAGGCTCCATTACACTCCATAAAACCCATATACATACACACACACACACACATATATATGCATATGTACATACATGTATCCATCCATACATACATACATAAACATGTTTAGAAATAAATTTGTTCATTTGTTTTTCTAAACAGGGTTTCTTTGTGTAGCCCTGGCTGTCCAGGAACTTGCTCTGTAGACCAACCTGACCTCAAATTTAGAGATTTGCCCACTTCTGCCTCCCAAGAGCTGGAATTAAAGGTGTGCACCACCACTGCCTGGCCCAGAAATAGATCTTAGACACAGAATATCTTCTTGTTTCTGCACTACAATGCTGACACTAAAGCATAAGCTCGTCACTTTCTCACTGTCTGTGGCTGATTCCTGGATAAGGGGTTTGAGGTCAAATGATAATTACAGCCCTCATTTTGCTCCACATGGCCAAGTGCCCCCACTGAGGTTTGTAACATCTTAGACATCAATGAGTCATACCAGATGTCTCTCAGATTTCCTGGACTTGTGCCCGTGTGAGGGAACAGTCATGGTACTGCAGAGAACTGGTGATTCGGATCTGTCTTTTCTCATTTGTGATGGGGACCGTTTTCATATCTGTAGCAGCCCATGTTCATATCTTCTTCTGCTTCCATTTCTATCATCAGCCACATCTTGCTCAACCTCAGAGGAAGTGGCTCAGAGAGCTGGTGACTCAGGTAAAGGAAAGGGTGCTGTGAGAACTCTCAGTCCTGTGTTTCTCAAGATGGCTGCAGGGTGTCTATGGTACTGATTAAGCCAACCCCTGGCCCACCCAAGACATATAACCTTAGTCTACCCAAGCAAAAGGCTGATGTCCTGATGTGGGAGATAGAAAAGTCCCTCACAGAGGGACTGGCCCCTCTTGGCCAGTGTCAAGCTTCTGGGTGGTGACCATTCCACTTGGAACAGAGTGACATGTTCACTACCCACAACTCTCATGAGCTGGCTTGTTTTTTGTTTTTGTTTTCCAAGACACCGTTTCTCTGTGTAGCTCTGGCTATCCGGGCTGGTCTCAAACTCACAGAGATCTACCTGTGTCTGCCTCCGGAGTGCTGGGATTAAAGGTGTGTGCCACCACCGCCCGGACTGAGCTGGAATTTTTGTCCCACTAGATTTCTCTAGTCTGAGATCTCTGCCACAGTTCAGGACCTGTGGGCTTTTTTCCAGCAGCCTGTCAGGATTCTGGATTAAGGGAGTAGCTAGAGGGGCCCTCAGACTAGAGGTGGCTTGAGTTGGAAGGACTCTGCCAGAAAGGTATGACGTGTTCATGAAACTCCCTTGAGACCAGGAAACAGTGGGTGGTTAGAGGGTTGTGGTGGGAGCATCCCCAGCAGTGGGGCTCATGTGAGGTCAGAAGCCAGCCTTCCAGTCAGAGAAAGGGGAAGGAGGACAGAGAGTGTGAATAAGCAATTCAAGGTCAGCAAAGGGGCGATGAGGCTCTGAAGAGGCAGGAACCTACAGCCTGGATAGCACCCAAGGTCCCATCCCACTGTCCGAGGAGTCCCAGATGGTGTGAGACAGCACTGAAACTGAGCAGCACTTTGGGAAGGCCCATCTGGAGCAGAAGAGCAGTGCCTGAGGTGAGTGCGTCCTTAGGGTCTCTGAGCTGGCACCTGCCCGCAGCCAGCCTGTAGGTTTGGTTCAGAAGGTGAGGATACTTTAGTTGTCTTTAGGACCCAGTTGACATAAACTGTCTGTGGACATCAAGGGACATGTGGACAGGAGGCTCCTAGAAGGAAGGATAGCAGCCATGGGTCTCTCAGGACATAGATTCACTGCTGGAGGCGGGTGCTGGGCTCCTACAGAAGAGGGATGAGTGAGGCAGGAAGGACAGTGGGTGCCACAGCAGCCACTCAGACAGAACCCCCTCCACAACTCAGGAACTCCTCAGGACTTAGAACTCTTGAAAGCTCCCCCCAGGGACCCTTTTGGGACTACTTCAGGGTCCTCTCAGACCTCCTCAGGATCCTCTAGAACTCAGGATTACTTTAGGATCTCTTCAGAGTGTCTCAGAATCTCTTCAGGACTCTATCAGGATGTCCTCAGGACCCTTCCATATGAATCCCCTCAACTCTCTTGAAGCCCCCTCAAAACTCCTTTAACTTTCCTCAGTGCTCTCTAAGAGTCTGTTTCAAGATTCTTTGAGGATTCTTGAAGCCCTCACAATGTCTCTCAACCATCCTCTGGGAGCTTATTCCTAACAAAGCTTACAAGAGCCCCTGCTCTATGGAAATCCTACCAGGAGAGGCCCATGGAACCAACATGGGCAGAGGCCAGAGCTGCCCACTGCAGAGATGGGCCTGTGCATCAGCTCCAGGTGCTGTTGAAGACAGAAGAGAGGCCGAGAAGACAGGGAGGCTGATGTGGGCAAGGCTACTCAGCCACACCAGGGCTGTTGTCACTGTGCCTGGGAATGCACTAACTGACCACAGGTGGAGGAAGAGGTCCAGCTTCTGGGAGCAGAGTTCTGAAGGGGCTTTCAGCATCCCCTAGGAGAGGCAGCCAAGGAGCAAGGAGCAGCAGAGCCAGAGCCATCCTGGGGAGAGTGGGAGGGTATGCCTTTATCAGAGAGCCAGTGACTTTACCCAAGGACTGTAGGGCCCTGCGGTCTCAGGACAACTAGAGCATGACCCCAGTACCTTCCCTGGAACTAAGATGGGTTCTTTCTGCCTTGGCCACGTTTTTGTTGAAATGATAGGGTTAAATTAGTCTGAGTGGAAAACACAAGCCTGTCTGTGTGGCATGACTGGCACCTAAGAGGGCTGGGTGAATCCAGGCCTAGCCAGGCCCTGGTCTTTCAGTTCCCCACCTCCATGCTTGTCTTCAACCATAGCTTTGTGAAAGGCATTGCATGAGAAGGTGGCCCAGATCTCAGAGGCACTTTTGTTTAGGAAAAGATATACAAAGTGACTGCTGCTTAATCCGTCCCCCTCTAGTCGCCTCCCACTCAGAGGAAACTTTGGCCTCCCCTGCCTCAAAACAAATCTCTTTCTATGGTCTGGGTTCTTGGTGCCATACCAGGAAGTTGGAGGAGCCTGAGGGGGTTTCTTTGTTCAGGAAGGGCCAGGAGAGGCTGGGGTGCAACTGTCAAGGGGCTATATAGGGCAAGTCTCAGGTTGAAGGGACCCCACAACAAAGTTGCTGGCCTCGTGGCAACATGTCTTTCAACTGATTGGCCACCTTTCCTAGATAACTGGCGGACTTTTCTGTTCACAAACGGTCTCACAGCTGCACACTCGTTTCTGTATCTGCCTTGGCCACGTTTTTGTTAAAGTGATAGGGTTAAATTAGTCTGAGTGGAAAACACAAGCCTGTCTGTGTGGCATGACTGGCACCTAAGAGGAGATTTTCAAATGCACAGAAAAGTGGGGGCTAAGGCAGAGCTAACAGTGTCCCAGCTGCCCATTCCCACAGGGCCACCTCTGTCACATCTGCCCAGTCGCTCATCCCCACACGGCCACTTCTGTCACATCTGCTTAATGAAGATCCCGCTCCACCCAGTCTTACTCTACCAGGGACTTTCAGGAGGATTGCAGACCCCGACACTACATCAGACACTTGAGAGTGTGTCACTAGCTAGTCCCAGGCAAAAGTCTGGGCTGTGTCAAAGGCTGCCTCACAAGGCCTACAGAGGCAAGAACCAAGAGAGTAGCTTTTCCCAGGTTCTGGGGTTGGAGGTAAGAGCCACAGCCTGGTGTTTAACTGTATCTTGTCAGGATCACCCTGCAGAGGAAGATAACAGTGGGTCAAAACCATCCAGGAGAACATTGCAGCTTGGGACATGCGCAGCAGTCCAGCCGAGAGCTGGGACTAGACAGCTGGGATTAAAAGGAGTCATGGAAGCTGGGCCCTGCAGAGGGGTTGCTGAGTCTGAGGTGGGAGGGAGGGAGTGGAGGGAGCAAGGGTGTGCCCAAGGTATCTCACTGGAGACTCCTGGAATCCACACCAGCATGAATGCTGGGGGCTTCCAAACAGCAGGGAGGACTTCGGGTGGGAGTTTACTGAGGAGATGCACAGCTTCTGTCCCGAGATGGTGAGGGGCTTCAGTTTGAGCGGAGCTCGAGGGCGTTATCCTCTCTGTCACCTTGTTGTCCTGTGAAGTGGGGATATGACTTGTGGAGGAAAGGGAGGTGGCCTTGCCAGGACTGGTGTGAGAGCAGAACGGGAAGCAAGAGAGACTGAACCATCCAGGGCCAATGGCTGAGCGGGGCCCACAACCCTCAGTGTTGTCCTTCTGCTTTGTACCCACCCCTTGTGAATTCTAGTTCATAAACCCATTAGAAGCAGGGTCATGTATTCGCTGGCTTTGGGCCAGCCAGTGGGGGAGGGGTGTTCCCAGGAAGATGTTATTTCCAGACCTAGTTCTGTGAAGAGGGAACCGAAAGTGCCAACATAAAACTGGGAGACAATCACATCCTTTCTGCTAGCCCTACCTTGCACAGCCAGGGTTAAGGACAGAGAGGATCCTGCCTTCTAATCCTGTCTCCTGGGGTTGGGTCATCTGTGTGTGGCCAAATGGTCACTAGATGATGCATAGCACTTAAGATGGCCCTGGAGCAAATAGTCTTCAAGAAAAGTCAAGGCTTGAGGCACTGTCTCTGTAAGACCAATGCAGCAATATCTGTGTAGACCAGTGTCAGCACTGTAGACAAAGACAGGGTCACCCTTAGTGTTCTTTTTGCCTTAGGCACTACTAGCTCAGCCTGGGGAGGTGGATGGAAGGTGAGGCTCCATCCAACTTCTGACTCAGGTTCTAGAGGTGGCCACGGTACCCTGAATCCTCAAGGGGAGGGCACTGGACTCCAATTGCCTGCAGGCCTGAGCACCTGAATCAGTTTATGTTCTTTGCCATGAAGAGACATCATGACCACAACAACTCTCATAAAAGGAATCATGTAATTGGGGGATGGCTTAGTTTCAGATTCAGTCCATTATCATCATGATAGGGAACATGGCAGTATGTATGGTGCTGGGACAGTAGCTGAGAGCTCTGAACTACAGGCAGTGTGTGTGTGTGTGTGTGTGTGTGTGTGTGTGTGTGTGTGTGTGTGAGAGAGAGAGAGAGAGAGAGAGAGAGAGAGAGAGAGTGTGTGTGTGTGTGTGTGTGTGTGAGAGAGAGAGAGAGAGAGAGAGAGAGAGGCGGGGGTGGGGTGGCCTGGTGTGGGCTTAAGCAGCTCAGCATATGAGAAGAAGGTGAGGGGTTCCAGGTCAGGCCTTCATTGGGGCAGGCAGGCCTCAGGGAGGGAGTGCTACCCAGGAGCAGAGACTGGCAGAGCCAAGAGGCACCAGTAAGTCTCCTGCGGAAGACTGCAGCTATGGTCTGGAGGCTGCCCAGCAGGGATAGTGTGGACATGGCCGGAACCCTGGAGCCTGACTGGCAATGTCTAGGTCTCTGAGACTCGGGATCTAAATCCCCTGAGAAAAGGGCTGGACATCCCCATAGGGCAGCCTGGGTAGTAGTGCTCTGAGTCTCCTGTAGAGCCTAGTTTAGGGTAAGAGTGGATTGGTGGGGTGTGGAGACAGGGCTGAGGGCAACTTGTGCCTTGTGCAAGAGATATGGTGGCTTACAGCCCACCATGACCACCACGTGTTGAGCATCTTCCCGGGATATACTACCCTCTAGATCACCAGGCTGCTGCTGAAGAGAAGCTCAGTTGGAAGGGAGGAGAGGTCTTGATGAAGCTGTCCCACCGATCTATCGGAGGTAAGAAGGTCCAGGAGTGGTGCCCTACCATGTGAGCCAGTCCACCTAACAGTAGGGAACCAAGCCCCTACCCAGCAGCACCATCTATAGATCCTCTAGCCAGAGGCTGAAACTGGGGAGATGCTGAGGATGGAAACTCAGTTCAGTACACAGGCAGGAGTCAGTTCTCCTGGAAGTACCTTGGCCCCAGGTGGGATTCTGCACACCAGGCTCTTGGCACCAAGGTCTGGAAAGGTAGTTAGGGCTTAGGCTGTGCATGTGGTAACAGTGAAAGAGAGTAATTGAGACCAAACTTCCCCTACAGGCAGGGAGCTCAGCCTGACAGACATGGACTAGGGTGTGAGTCCACTGTGATGCCTTAGCCAATAGATTCCTCCCCTGCATCTCCATCCCCACCTCTGGGCGATGGGGAGGGGTGGAACCGAGGCTCTCCCTAGCCCCTTGCCGGTTTTGAAGACAGAAATGCTGTCTGTGATCAGAAGTTGTGGGACTCATGTGGAGAAGGTACCCAGACCTTGGATGGTTGGGACTGGGAAGGTGATCTGCAAGAAATGTGGCCTCAAGAAAGATCCCAAGCTCTGAGTGAAGATGTTTGTAGTGAAGAATGCCTACCTAGGCCTACAGGTGTAAAGAGATATTCTGGGTCAAGAGAATGAGCCCTGGAAAGGTCAGGAGTGGCCTGTCTGGATTTGTCTGTGGGCTGACTGAGTCAAGCCTGCCTCTGTCCTATACATGTGCTGATTAGGTCATCTGTCAGGTAGGGATGTAGGACATTACTGTCAAACACATCTTCATGAGCATGGGAGAGAGGGAACATTGCTGCCTCTGGCCAGGGAACAGGCTATAGAATGCCATTTCGTGACCACAGATTCCGTGGGGGCCTGCCCAGTCATGATAAAAAAGAGAATGAAGTGAGCTGAAGAAGAGGAAGCTTCCAAGGGTGGGGCTGAGCAATTGGGTTTAATCATTTCAAGATGTTTCTAGAACAAACGCTTTCTTTGTGTTTCTCTGTAGGTGTCGTCAGAAGTGGCAGGTACCAGCTTCCCTTCCAGAAATCCCCACTTTTTAATCCAGCCTCAGGAGTGGGGAAAACAGTGCAGGCAGTGGGGGCGGGGAGCTGCTACCTCTCTGTTGATGTCGTCAATAAGCCCCACAGCCTACTCAGATTACAGGCAGGCTTAAGACAGACAGTCAGCTGTGAGGCTGGCCGTCCTCAGCCCCCACGAGAAACAGGTGTGTGACCTGATGTAGCTGGGGCTTCCTCGTGGGGCAGAGCTGGATGGGATTTATCACATTTGGTGAGGCCAGGTTGGAGTCTTTCGAATGAATGAGGCTGGGCTGGGATCTGTTAGATGGTGTGTGTGGGGGGTGCGGTGCTTTGTCAGATGAGGTGGGCTGGGCTGGGGTCCATCAAGGGAGGTGAGGGTGAGGCTGAGCTGGGGCATTGGTCTGTCAGTTACGTGGTGTTTGGCTTGGGTCTGGCAGATGGGTGAGATTTGGCTGGGGTCTGGCAGATAGGTATGCTTATAGATAGATATAGCCTAGTCCCAACTGGGTTCTCTGGGTAGGCTTCTTGAGGGAGCCGGCAGAAACGCGTACACTCAGGACCAGTGCACTCTTCTCCATAGGGTGGAGGTGGGGAGGGGATGACATGAACAGTAAGAACACAGTAACTTGGGGTGTTTCTGGGCGTTGGTGCCTACCTCATCTGAGACTCCCAAGTCTGTTTTGTAGGTGGTGTCTTGCACTTGAAAGCCAGAAAACTGTTTGTGCCCGTGAGAGGAGCAGCGAGCTTTCAGCCACCTGCCTCTGTGGGTCAAGGGGCATTTCCGTAGGGGTCCAGGCTCTAGCGCCTGTGGTTTCAGAGTCTCTGCAGGATCCATCTGATAGTGCCTTGTTCCTGCCCTGCCCCCAAACCTCAGCCAGTGGGTGGGGCCCCTAGGCCTGCCTGATTATGAGCAGACAAGCACTTGGGGGTCTGAGGATCCCCATTCAGACATCAGGATGGGTAAGGGAACAGGCTCCAGTGGGCTCATCTGCCTCCATAGACTTCTTTCTTGGATGGTCAGTGCTGAACCCATAGGACAGCCTTCTGCCTGTCCTATACATAAGGGAGCTTGATCTTGCCCACAAAAGTGAAAGAAAGGGCCTGTGCTATGCACAGCTGTCTCCCTTTCTCATGCCAGCTCCATATTTTACCCTGGGTAGGCAGTTACTCGCCTGAAAGCACCATTTCCCCAACCTAGCAGCCCCTGGCAGTTTCTTCAGACCAAGCTGTGAGCATCCTGACACTGGCTATGGGAAGGATGCCAAGTGCCTGCTGAGGGCGACCCGCCTGCCGCTCTGAGGCAATTGGGAGTGTCTGACTTTAGTTCCCTGCGCTGTACCAAGGCAAGGCTAGGATGCATGCTGGCTGTCACTGGGCTCTGGGATGTTTCAGGGAGGTATCCTGAAGGAGCAGTGTTCCATGAGCTGTATGTGCACCCTAACCTCTTGGAATTTTTGAATCCCTCTTCCTTAGGGTTCTAATCAGTAACCCCACATCTCGTAATCCACAGGTTTCAGATGGCAGAGAAGCCAGGCTGCCCCTTCCATGCCCAGAGGCAGAGAGTAAGAGTGTGTGGGGGTGGGGCTGCATTTTCAGGTGAAGGGGGCTCAGGTGGGAGCCCAGCTGCTGGCAGCATGGAGCTCTTCCCCACAGGCAGCCCAGGACCCAGTCTGTCCAGCTCCTAGAAGCTGCTATTGGACACTGAACACGTGTCAGGGATGTGTTCTGCTGGAGGCACCCCAGGTTGCTTCTGGGTGAGTGTCTCTGGGAGTGCAGGGCAGACAGGAAGGGCCATCTAGTAATATGTGCCCGGGGCCTCTGGAGATGTCCTCAGAGCTCAGCCTGGCTCAGGGTCCCTCCAGGGTCTTCAGAAACCTGGGTTGTATGAAAAAACAAACCGAATAAACAAACAGAAAATGCAGAGCAGGGCCCATGAAACTGTGCTTGCTGGCATCCAGCCCATTCTAATCTGGCAGGTATAGAATTTAGACACAAAAAAATGATAGCAGAATATCCAGCTCAGCTGGAATCTGTGCCTGATTTCTCTAATGGACTGTGGGCCTGTAGGTTCCCTGGAGACCAAAGAGGAAATGAGCCCTGGCTCAATCTAGCATGCATTAACCTCCTTGTCTGCAATCACTGGTCCGAGTGCTTGTCCATTACCGTTGTGGGAAATGTTGATGCCTTCCATGTTTTCAAGACAGATAGTCAGCTAGGGCCTGACTCTCCCTGGTGAATACAGTTCTTCCTCTCCTGTCATCTTTCCCAGTAGAAAATCCTAAACTTATGACTCACCCAATCCTGCAGCCCTTCCTGGCCCTGGTACCCAGCAAGGAACAAGGGGAGTGGGCCAGGCATCCAGTATGCCTGGGCTCAGCACGTGCTGGCAGTTTCTTGAGTTAGTTCCCACCCATTGCCATGCCACCTGCCACACCCTAGATGTTAGACCACTGCCCAAGCTACCTAGGTGGGGCTTGATGGGATTAGTAACTCTCCTGGGCCTCATTGTAGAGAGTAGACAGAGCAGTAAAGGGCCAATGTGGACAGTGGAGGGTGGCCTTGGCGATGTTCCTGACAATGCCAATGGCATAGGCCTCTGGGCACATCCAGGTCCTGGAGGTACAGGGCTACGACCTCTGGGAACTGTGTACCTCTGAGGTCAAAGTGGACACCCTGATCTCAGACATGAGCCTGGAATGGGTCCTTGGGATGATGCAGGCCTGGTGGTGGCACCTCAGAAGTTTCCACAGCTTTCCAGGGGGATCTCAGTTTTATATACCCTCTATTGCCCTGTGTTTCAGAGGCAGACCAGACAGAGTGGGTGCTGATCGTATCTGTGAATCAAGTGTAGGTGTCTTATTACAGTCAGGTTGGGGGCAGAAAGCTGCAGGGCCCACCCTTGGGATCCTTGCACCCATAGGTGGGGCTGCCTCTGAGGCCTTCCTGCTGAGAGCTATGTGCTGAGTGAGGCTGGTGGGCATCAGTCTCTGCTGAGGACTTGAGCTCTAGGGAGCTGGCGCTTCCTGGACAGGACCTGTAGACCCTCCTCCCACACCCTCTCTGCTGCAACAGGCTGGCCCAAGGAGATGGGAGGAGTCTTCTGTCTCTGGTCACTGTAACATTAGGTCTTCTTCCATCTCTGGAAGCTTTGGTCTCCCTGTCAAGTGAGAAAAGGTTAGGCCTTGAGGGTGACTTTGAGCTTTTTACAGTTTCTATGGTTTCTTTTGAAAGGGGACTTTCACAGTGTGGTGCATGCTTGCTCCAGAATTCCTGTACAGAGGTGGGTAGGCCCTGGGACAGGGGGCAGGGCCTTATTCTGGGGTTCCTCCTTCTACCTACCCTCACAGACTTCCTGACTCTCTTGCAGCTCCAGGACCATGAATGCAACTTGCAGCCCCGACCTGTGGCCTGATCCGCTCTACTACATCTTTGGGGTCTACTCAGTCTTGCTGCTGGTGCTGGGCCTGCTGCTCAACGGCCTGGCACTCTGGGTGTTCTGCTGCCACATGCACCAGTGGACGGAGACCCGTGTCTACATGACCAACCTGGCTGTGGCTGACCTCTGCCTGCTCTGTTCCCTGCCATTCATGCTATACTCCCTGAAACATACTTCAGACACACCAGTCTGCCAGCTTTCGCAGGGCATCTACCTGGCCAACAGGTACATGAGCATAAGCTTGGTCACTGTCATTGCTGTGGACCGCTATGTGGCAGTGAGGCATCCAATACGTGCCCGTGAGCTGCGGTCCCCAAGAAAGGCTGCCGCAGTGTGTGTGGCCCTCTGGGTGGTGGTGCTCTCTTCCCTGGTAGTGCGTTGGCACCTGGGGCTGCAGGAGGGTGGCTTCTGCTTCAGGAACTATGGCCGGCACAGTTTCAGCACCATTGCCTTCTCACTGCTGGGCTTCTACCTGCCCCTGGCCATCGTGGTCTTCTGCTCTTTGCAGGTTGTGACCGCGCTGGGGCAGAGGCCGACCACTGATGTGGTGCAGGTAGAAGTCACCCGCAGGGCCACCCACATGATCTGGGCCAATTTGGCAGTGTTTATCATCTGCTTCCTGCCACTGCATGTGGTCCTGACGGTGCAGTTCTCCCTGGGTCTAAACACCTGTGCTGCCCGTTTCACCTTTAGCCGTGCCCTGAACATCACAGGCAAACTCTCAGATGCCAACTGCTGCCTGGATGCCATCTGTTACTACTACATGGCCAAGGAGTTCCAGGATGCAGCCATGTCCTCCAATACTCCCCACAAGAGCCAAGATTCCCAGAGCTTGACCCTCACGTAGAAGTGAGCCTGTGCCATGGACCAGAGGAACCTGTGATATTATCAAGGAGCCCCTAAATCATCCTGAACCTGATGTGGGTTTTGAACTCTCTAGAAAACTCAGGTGGCCTAGAGAGATTATACCTCTCCCCTGAAGAGACCAGAGGACTGAGACTAAAGACCAACTTGAAGGACCCTGGAACAAGACCATGTACCTGCCACTCCAGACCTAGAACCCCTGAGGCACCAGAATGGGGCCTTGATGGCCAGCCACTGGGTTTAGAATAGAGCTCTCCCCTGGATATGGTCCTGACAGGGCCCTCGGTGTCACCCAGACGCAAGTGATGAGATGCAAAGAAGGAACAAAGAGCTCAAAGAGCCAGGAGATCTCTTCCAAGAGGACCATCTAATGGCTGCCTCCTCTAGAGACCTCCAGACTTCATGCTTCCTGTAAGGGTAGGCAGGAGGGCAGTGGCTGTGATCTGGAAGGCTGCCCTCTATGGCACATGGCTGCCAGTGTTGCTCAGGCTCCGTATCCATGGGGGTTCCAGTTCAGGAGATCCCATGGTCATAAAGCAATGCTCAACACAGTAGCACGCTGCTGTTGAAGCCCCAAGCCTCTTGGTGGTGTCCCATTTTATAGTGGCTGTGATGATAGTCTGCTGGAGTTTGTTGTGAGGAAGATTGACATTTGGCCTGCACTCTCTGGGGATGTTCCAGAGACAAGGATCGGCTTCAAAGTCAGTCAGCTCAGGGGCTGGAGAGATGGCTCAGAAGTTAAGAGCACCGGCTGTTCTTCCAGAGGTCCTGAGTTCAATTCCTAGCAACCACATGGTGGCTCACAACCATCTATAATGAGATCTGGTGCCCTCTCCTGATATGCAGGCATACATGCAGGCAGAACACTGTATACATAAATAAATCTTAAAAACTAGCAAATTAACAAACAAACCAAAGCCAGCTCAGAGCCAGGGCACATTTGGAGGTGTTGATAGTCCTGGCCTTTCTCCCTCTGTGTTTTATCTTTTGTCTTGGTCCAAATGCTGCAGCCAGAGCCCCTTCAAATGGGGGTTCCTCCCCAGATTCCCAACTCCCACTTTGTCCTGCTCTTATTGGCACCTATTTGGTGTGACCTTTTCTGTAGAAACCAAAAGTCTGTTTACCCTCCAGACACCAAAGAAAGGATTCCATCCCAGTCCAGACAGGTGAACCAGTTTGCTGGAGTTTACTTACCAAAGCTTGGTGACTAAACCACTCCATGGTGACTCCATCACTGAAAAGCCTTACTCAGCATGGGTGGCAGCTCACAAAAACAGCACCACTAGATGACCAATCCCTAGGAAACGTCCACCTTGTAGAGACCTGGACACCGCTACAGACAAGATGCAGACAGGGGTCTGGGGGCGTGGTGGCTGGAACCTCAGGGCTGCTGATCCTCATGTCCCTGTAAAAGTGAATGCTAACAGCTTCAGGACCAACATCAATCTGTTTACCACAGTAGTATTTTGGTAATTTCATTGCCATGACTGTGGGCCAAGGTCTTCAGTGGATCACATCTGAAGTGTTCTTGCTTGTGGCTGATGATCATGCTAAGTTAGAGGAAATGGCTTTCCTACCACACTTGACCACTCTTCCTTCAGCTCCTCTTTCCACACTCTGCAATATTCCCTGAACTTTTGCCTTGGAATGTATGATGTATCTATATGTATCTATATACAATATATAATATACATGTGTGTGACTATGATTCTTTTCTGAGTATTATGCCTCTAGACTATAAGAACAGACACTGACTCTAAGTAGCCTGACCACGGTAGAAGAAACAAAGCCTCAGGAGAGGAAGAAATAGATTATTTGGGGCCCCTGCAGCACCTCCTACTGTGTAGCAGTAGGCTCCTTGCCCACAGCACCGGCAGAGCAGTCCTGCCTCCTCATCCTCTTTGTAGCCACAGTTTTCAGGGGACATCCATACTCCCATAGGCTAGACTTGACCACCTGTCAGGATGCTGAAGAAATGGGTGGAAAGTGAAGGACACAAAAGCTGCAAAGTTAGCTTGCTAAAAAAAAAAATGAAGAGGCAGTGAGAAGCCTCTTCTGGTAAAGGTGCTTCAATCAAGTCCGACATTCTGAGTTCATGCCCTGGAACCAGCATGGTGGTAGGAAAGAACCATATCCCACAAGTTGTGCTCTGGCCCCACACATACCCTAGATGGATAGATGGATGGATAGATGGATGGATGGATGGATGGATGGATGGATGGATGGATGGGTGGGTGGGTGGGTGGGTGGACAGATGGATGGAGGGATAAAAATATAGCATAGTAGGAAACCCTGTAGGCAAAGAGGAAGACTGAATCTACCTACCACTACTGGCCAAGGCCAACTAGAACTGGTGAGAGCCACGGAGTAGATGCTGGGACACTCCAGAACATCTGAATATGATCTCTGACTTGTTAAAAACTGCATGTGACAGCATTCGTGAGAAAGCTCATGCTATACAAACAACTTCCCCAAAGCCCACTCTCTGTGTACTGGCTGGTTTTGTTTTGTTGTCAAGAGTCATCTGAAAAGAAGGAACTGCAATAGAGAAAATGTTTCTGTAAGGCTGGCCTGTAGGCAATCCTGTTTTCTTAATGATTAAGTGATGTGGGCTTTATTTATAATAGCCAGAAATTGGAAACAACCTAGATATCCCTAAACAGAAGGATTGATAAAGAAAACATGGTACTTTTAAACAATAGAGTAAAAGTGCTCATCCATTAAAAAAAAAAAAAAGACATCATGAAATTCACAGATAGATGGATAGAACTAGAGAAAAATCATCCTGAGTGAGATAGCCCAAACCCAGGAAGTAAAATCTGGTATGTATTTGCTTACAAGTAGGTATTAGCTGTTAAATTAATGACAACCAAGCTACAACCTGAAATAGATTAGTTAGGGATGCATGGAGGCACTGGAATGGGAGAATCAAGTGGGGAGGGGGAGAAGAGGGAGATGAGGGAAAGAATGTGGAGAGAGGCAGCTAAAATTAAGGGCAATTTGAGAACAGTATTGAAACCTAATACAGTAGAAGCCTCCTAAAAGGTATGAAGGTGATCTAAATGAAATCACCAAATAATGGGGAAGACAGAGTCCCAACAGGCCATCTCTCGTCACCAAATGAAGTTTCCAGTGCAGGGATTGGGTTACATCTAATTGAGTTGTTGGCCAAAAGGGTGCCATCAGACTCCCCAAGCAACCCAAGCTGTTGCCAGGACTGTAAGTTGCTCTCCACTAACTGACAGTAAGGCCTCAGCACCTACAGAACTCATTGAACATGGAGAAGTCGAGTTGCTGTCTACAGGGAGTATCTGCCCCTACGTCTGGCATCTTTGGTATGGGAAGATACTCTGCACACCACCAAAAGGAAACATAAATCCCAAGTCAGCCACAACCTTTTGATCTACAATGGTGTCCTGACTGCAGTGACATGCTAGGGCAATGGTGGCACAAAGCTTGTGGGAGACACCAACAAATATCTGATTTGGCATAAGGTCTACTCCATGAGATG